>MU665162.1:118562-133298 GCA_026770625.1 Nicotiana glauca
TCGATCCATCCTTTTTGGTCACAAGTAACATCGGCGCACCCCAAAGAGAAACACCAGGCCTGATAAATCCCTTGTCTAGCAAATCTTGCAACTGGTCCTTTAACTCCTTCAACTCTGGCGGGGCCGTACGATACAGAGGAATAAAAATAGGCTGCGTGTTTGGGGCTAGATCAATACATAAATCAATATTCCTATCAGGTGGCATACTCGGCAGGTCTGAAGAAAAATCCTCGGGGAACTCCCGAACAATAGGAACAGAGTTAATAGAAGGAACCTCTATGCTGGAATCGCGAACATACCCAAGATAAGCTAAACACCCCTTCTTGACCTTGCGTTGAGCCTTCACATATGAAATAACACTGCGGGTGGCATGACCTGGGGTCCCTCTCCACTCCAATCGGGGCGAATCTGGCAAAGCCAAGGTCACGGTCTTGGCATGACAATCCAAGATAGCATGATACGGGGAAAACCGATTCACCCCTAATATGACGTCGAAATCCACCATGTCTAAGAGCAACAAATCAACACGGGTCTCAAGACCCTCAAACACTACCACACAGGAACAATGAAGTCGGTCGACCACTATAGAATCACCCACCGGTATAGATACATAAACAGGTATACCCAAAGCATCACTAGGCATAACCAGGTAGGGTGCAAAATAGGACGACACATACGAATACGTAGGCCCAGGGTAAAATAGCACTGAAGCATCTCTAACACAAATCAAAATGGTACCTGTAATGTCTGCATCTGAAGACTCAGCCTCTGGCCTGGCTGCTGGCTGGTCGCTACCTCTAGAGACCTGAACTCCACCTCTAAAACCTCTACCTCCACCTTTAACACCTATGCCACCGCCTCTAGCTAGCTGGGCTGGCTGTGGAACCTCCGGTGCCTGAATCATAGCACAAGAAATTTGATGCTGGAAGTTGCCATGAACTTGAGGGCAATATCTGACAATGTGCCTCGGATCACCGCAAGCATGGCAAGACCTCGTCTGCTGTGGCTGAGCACCCCTCAACCTCGGACAAACCCTCCTGTTGTGACCATACTCACCACACTCATAACATCTACACGAACGCTGCAGCTGAGGGAACTGAGGCTGACCCTGTCGACCTGTACGACCACCTGAAGTGCCATGAGTGACCTGGAGAGCTGACTGAAAGGGCCTAGGAGGATGGCCTCTACCATAAGAACCTCTACCTCCTGACGAGGTACCACTGAATCTGCCTGCATGACGGGACCCCTTATCCGACCCATGACCACCTCTATGTGGCAGAGCCATCTCAACTCTACAGCCCACATTGACGGCCTCCTGAAAAACGATCTCACTCTCGACCTGAGACACTGTACCCGGCTGATCTGCCATCGCTGGCTGAACTCCTGAAAGCAAACCCGCTCGAATAACACTCTCCACAAAGCCTACCAATCGGACTATAGCGTCCTGAAGAACTGGGATGGCAATGAACCCCTCTGAGACCTGAGTTGGGCCCACCGAGACTGCTGGGGCTGGAACCTCCTCCTCCAAATCAACCTGAGGCTCCGCTACTGGAGCTGTTACTGGGGGCTCAGACTGTTGTGCGATAGAAGAGGAAGCACGTGTTCTCGCCATCTGCGAAGGAACATAATAGAAATTCAATCGGTACTTGAAAAATAGAACCACAGGACAAGAAAGAACAAATGTGAAACTTTTCTAACTCTATAGCCTCTGGGGGATAAATACAGACGTCTCCGTACCGATCCCTAAGACTCTACCGAGTTTGTCCGTGAGTTATGAGACCTATGTAACCTAGTGCTCTGATACCAACTTGTCACAACCCGGATTTCCTACCCTCGGGAGTTGTGTTGGTGCCTACTAATAGGAGCTAGGCAAGCCAATTATCAATTACCTCTTTGAGTGAACATCGACAGTATTAACAATAATGAAGTGTTTAGCAATAAAGCAAAAGTCTCAAATAAAATTTACTAAAAGAAATGTGGAAGTTTAACAATCCTCTACCCAAGACTGGTGTCACAATACTCACGAACGTCTAGAGAATACTAAATACAAGGTTTGAATGAAACGTAAAATTGTCTGCTACGGTACAACGATAACAAACTGAATAAAATAGAAAGGACTGCGGGCCTGCGGACGTCAGCAAGGCTACCTCGAATATCCCTGGACTGGAAACTCGCTCCCAGAATGCTACTGCTAACTCAAATATTGCTCCAACACCTAGATCTGTGCAAACAGATGCACAGAGTGTAGCATCAGCAAAACCGACCCCATGTACTGGTAAGTGCCTGGCCTAACCCCGACGAAATAGTGACGAGGCTAGACCGAACTACCAAACAAACCTGTGCAGTTCAGATATATACATATACGCAATAGAAGAGAATACAGAAATTTAACAAGTCAAGAGGGGGAGGGAGCATGTTGTAGGGGCTGTAGAAGTTTAGAATACAAGGTCAATAAATAAGGAATGAAATGCTACAACTACAAAGTCAACGAGAGTAATAAATCAAACATGCCACGGAATGTCCCTTCGTGCATTAATAATCAAAACATGACACGGAATGTCCCTTCGTGCATTAATAATCAAAAAATGGCACGGAATGTCCCTTCATGCGTTAATAATCAAAACATGGTACGAAATGTTCCTTTGTGAATTAATGATCAAAACATGGCACGGAATGTTCCTTCGTGCAATAATAATCACAACATGGCATGGCATATTCCTTCGTGCAATAATAATCAAAACATGGCACAGAATGTTCCTTCGTGCAATAATAATCAAAACATGGCACGAAATGTTTCTTCGTGAATAATAATCAAAACATGGCACAGAATATTCCTTCGTGCAATAATAATCACAATATGGCACGGAATGTTCCTTCGTGCAATAATAATCAAAATAAGGCACGGAATGATCCTTCGTGCATAATCACCCTTCCTCACCCAAACAACAATCATAACCAAACGGGGCAAGGGGATAGACAAACAACATTAAATATCCCGGCAAGGGAGAACAAAGCAAACAGCTAAATCCCGGCAAGGGAGCAACAACAATATGTTCAAACATTTCGGCAAGGGAATAATCACATCTCTTTCTATTACGTTCATTTCTTACTTTATAATCAATTCGAAAATAGAGCCAACGCTCCAAGGCGTTTACAAATCATATTTCTTTCACATTCTCTTCATATCATATAGAAACCATCAATTAACAAGGAAGAGTCACTACCGAATCCCAAATAAGCACAAATAAGTACTCACGGTCATGCTAGACACCAGTGTATAGATACTCATCACCATGCCTATACACCGTACTCAACATTTAGCAATTAGCAAATAATACTCTAATCCTATTCTCTCAAGCCAAAGTTAGATTAAACACGTACCTCGATCCAAAGAATAGCAATCAATCCTCAAATACCGCCTTTCCTCTACAATCCAACTCCGAAACAATGATATCTAGCCATAATAAATTCAATAATATTAATAAGGACTCAAAGGAAACATCCCATAGCCTAGATATGAATTTCCTAGCATTCTTCCAAAGATACCAGAATTTGACACCGGGTCTACATGGTCCAAACACGAGGCTCGGATAAAAACACAATCACCCATAACCCCACGAGTTCAAATATGCAATTTGTTTTAAGATTCGACCCCAAATTGAGGTTGAATCACCCAAAATTCTCAAAACCCTAACTCTACCCAAAACCCTTAATTTCTACTTTGATTTCATGATTTAGGTCTAAGATTTCAGTAATTAATGAAAAAGAGTGAAGGAATTAGGTGGGAAGTTACTTACCCAAAGACTTTGGTGAAGAAGAGCTTCTAAAATCGCCCCTAGAGCTTGGAGAAGACAAGTTTTATGAAAGAATGGGAATAATCCCGTAATGGGTCTGTTTTGAACTTTAAAAATCATTGGGCAAAAATGCCCTTCGCGTTCGCGGGAAAGGAGACGCATTCGCGAAGGCTAAGCTGGGTATGCATCGCGATCGCGTGGGAAGGAACACAAACACGTAGAAGGAAAAAGGCTGGGGTTCTGGATTTACTCTACGAGAACGCGTAGGTACATACGCGAACACGATGAAGGGTGAGCCAATACTATGCGAACGCGAGGATGAGTTCGCAAACGTGATGAAGGAATTACTGGGGGTCCTGAATTTGGCTTACGCGATCGCGTGAGTGGTGATGCGATTGCGAAGCAGGGAACCCGTGAAGCATCACGAACACGTGCTGAAGGATGCGATCGCGGAGAAGGGAATGCTTGTGCAAAAATTGTAGAAAATAAGATATCATCCTAAGTCCAGAACCACCCCGAACACCTCCGAAAACACTCCCGAGCCCTCGAGGCTCCTAACCAATCACACACACTAGCTCAACAACATCCTACTAACTTAACCGAGCGATCAAATCGCCAAAACAACATCAAAATCTGTGAATCAAACCTCAAAAATCATCATTGTTCATTCTAACTTCTTAAACTTCAAACTTTAGATATTTAGGTCCGAAACATGTCAAATGACGTCCAATTTCGACCAAACTTTATAGAAAGCGCTTAACACATATTTAAGACTTATTCCGTGCGTCGGAACCAAAATACAAGCCCGATACCACAGTCTTTTAATCAATCTTTATTTCTATTTTCCTTAATAATTTCCAAAAAATAATTTCACAGAAAAATTCTTTTCTCGGGTTCTAGACCTCGAATTTCGACTCCGAGCACATGCCTGAGTCCCATATTTTTCTACGAACCCTACGGGACTGTGAAATCATGGGTCCGGGTTAGTTTACCAAAAATATTGACCGAAGTGAACTTTAATCATTTTAAAGCTACATTTTTGAAAATTTTCACATAATTTAACATATAATCTTTCCAGCTACACGCCCGGATCGCGCACGCAAATCGAGGCAACTAAAGCTGAGGTTTTCAAGGCCTTAGAAGCAAAAAAAAAAAGAGAAATCCAATGATGAACCCTTTGGGTCGTCACGCTTTGGAGAGCTCATATTCAAGTTCAAATTACCCAGATGACATATCAATTCATCCAGTACTGTATTGAGGATACTAACAGTCAATTTAAAACAAATCTTAGTATCATATATGCTCAAAATGATGGGAATCAAAGGGACAACCTATGGAGAGATCTTAGATAGATAACGATACCAAATCAGGAGACTTGGCTACTTAGTGGAGATTTTAATAATGTTCTCTGCTCTGAAGATAGAACTGGTTCCCCTATTAGTGATGCTGAAATAAAGGAATTTAAGGATGTAATTGATGATTTATAACTCACCCCTCTTAGAGCTAAAGGTTGGCATTACACTTGGACAAATAAGCAAGGTATTGATTCTAGAGTGTATAACAAGATTGACTGGGCATTGGGAAACTACCAGTGGATTCAGCAGTATGGGTATATAAAAGATGATTTTTTAAATCCATTAGTGTCTGATCATTCCCCTATTCTAATCAAATGTGGCAGACAGAAGCTATTGCAGCCAAAACCATTCAGATTGTATATGAACATCATGGAGCTCCCTCAATTTCAGAGCATTATTCGGCAAGTATGGAAACAGTACTATGAAGGAGCACCTATGCAGCAGATTTGGAGTAAACTGAAGAACATGAAAGAACAACCGAAGGAGGTAAATGACTATATGGCTTCATACAAGCAGAGACTTGAGTAGGCAAGAGACAAGCTGGATATTATACAAAGTCAGATCAAGCAGAATCTTATGTCACTAACCCTTTTTAATGAAGAGAAAATAACATTAGATGAAATTGAGAAGTGGAGTAATGTAGAGGTACAAGTAATGAGGCAGAAGTCCAAGGCTTGCTGGATTTAATTTGGAGATGCTAACAAAAAGTACTTCCATGCCCAGTGGATGATTAGGTCCAGCTAAAATAGCATAACATCCATATATACTGATATAGGTCTGAAACTTGCTGAGCCCAAATTAGTTGAGCAGGAGTTCATCAGTGTGTTTCAGTCATTGATGGAAGATTGTGCTACTGATATACCATGTGCTAACACATCTATAATAAAGGAAGGACCTTAACTAGCTATATCACAACAAAGAACACTGATACAGGATGTTACAATGGAGGAGATCACAAAAGCAATAAAAAAGATGCCTAAAGATAAAGCACCATGAGTGGATGGATTCCCTGTGGAATTCTTCACCAGGAATTGGGAACTAGTGAAAGAAGATATCTTTGCAGCCGTAAAGGAATTTTTCTCTACTAACAGATTACCTCAAATGATAAATACAACAGCTATTACTCTAGTCCCCAAAGTGAAATTACCAACAACAGTTAAAGATTATAGACCCATTGCATATTGTACTACTCTACATAAGATCATCTCCAAAGTCATTACAAGAAGAATGAAAAGTGTGATTGGTGGATTGATTGGGCAGGCTCAGTCAGCTTTCATTGAAGGAAGAAGCATAGTTGATAATATTCTACTAAGCCATGAATTACTCAAAGGTTATTCTAGAAAAGGAGTATCTCCTAGATGTGTGATGAAGGTAGATTTAAGGAAGGCCTATGATACTCTGTAATAGAATTTTCTTAGGCAGATACTTATTGATCTTGGATTTCCTTCTAAGTTTGTGCAGTGGATAATGACTTATGTTACAACTGTATCATACTCTTTGGTTCTAAATGGTGGCTTAACAAAACCTTTCAAAGCCAAGAGAGGGATTAGACAAGGAGACCCAATGTCACCATATCTGTTTGTTATTGCTATGGAATATTTGAATAGAGAGCTGGGGCAGTTGCATAAGAGTGGGACTTTTAATTTTCATCCGAAGTGTAGGAAGCTTAACAACACACGTGTATGCTTTGCTGATGACCTACTAATGTACTGTAGAGCTGACTTTGAATCCATCAAGATTCTAAATGCTGCTTTTAACAGATTCTCAGGTGCCTCTGGTCTGCAAGCAAATGTAAGCAAAAGTGCAATATATATGGCTGGGATAAATCATGATACTAGAGAAGAAATCCTTGAAACTTTGGCATTTAGTGAAAGCAAACTCCCTTTCAAGTATCTGGGAATTCCTTTAGATTCTAAGAAGTTAGCTGTCTATCAATACTTGCCCTTAATTGAGAAGATAACAGCAAAGATTACATGTTGGTCTGCAAAACTCCTATCTTATGCTGGTAGATATCAATTGATCAAGGCTGTTATTTTTGGTAGTCAGACTTATTAGGCTCAGGCGTTCATTATTCCAAAGAAGGTGATGAAAGCTATTGAAACTATCTACGGAACATTTTTATGTACTGGTAGTGCAAGCACTTCAAAGAAGGTACTAGTAGCTTGGGAGAAGGTGTGCAGGCCAATAGCAGCTGGAGGTCTCAACATACTGGACATAAAGATGTGGAACAAAGCAGCAGTTATAAAACACTTATGGGACTTAACAAGAAAGAAATATTGTGTATGGATACGATAGGTGCATAACTTTTACATAAAGAACAGAGACATTGAAATGATGAATACACCTAAGACAACATCTTGGGTAGTAAGAAAGATACTGGACAACAGAGGTGTGATCATGGAGCATCAGCAAATTCAAGGGAATATTCACAACAGATTGCAGGCAATGTGCAAGTGTGGGAAATTTCAGATCAAACAGATGTATTTGAAGTTGATTCATGAGTACTGCAGAGTTGAATAGAAGAGTTTAATGTTGCATACAAGTGTACATCCAAGACATAGATTCACTTTTTGGCTAGTAGCACAATAGATACTAACAATAGTAGACAGATTATTGAAATTTGGTGTTCAAGTGCCTACAAGTTGTGCATTCTGTGGACATAGTATAGAATCGTTTAACCACTTATTCTTTGAATGCTCAATCACAAAGAAACTGTGGTCTAGACTATGTGACTGGCTAGGGCATTAGAGGAATATTGGTGATTGGGAAGCTAAAATGGAATGGATATGCAAGAAAGCTAAAAGCAAGAAAGGGATCAATGCTATAACCGGCTGTGTTTTTGCCAGTACCATTGCACTGATTTGGAGGGAGAGGAAAAGTATCAGATTTGAAAAAGGAAAATATGATGAGCACCAGATATGCAGGGAGATATTGCTGCACATTCATATCAGAGGCAAGAAAAATAACAAATGAAAAGGAGCATTACAGTAACTGGATAGGATCCCATAAAGAATTAAAATGTAGAATTGTAATAGAAAGTGCTTATAAATAGTGTCTGTAATTAGTGATATAAGCATATAGACACTTAGTATAGATAGTTAATTGTGATGTAAATAGGGTAGTAGTAAGTCAAAGTTGGCTCAAATTGTAAAGTTTTTTTTAATATCAATAGAATATAAGTTTAACTCAAAAAAAAAAAATCAGCCTCCTAGATCTTCTTCTTAAGAGAAGAGAAGCAAAAATGTCCTTGTTCTTAGTAGTAACCATCATTACTTAGGGCTCTACAATAAAATCGATAAATCGCATCAAATTAATAATTCGAGATAAATTGAGAAAAAAAATTCAATTATGGTTTAGTTTGATTTGATTTTATGATAGGAAACAAATCCGAACATAATTGATTTATTTTGATTTTAACTAAAACAAAATTAAATTGAAATAAATAAACCCGACATTACAAATATACAAGTTTTAAAAATATTTTATACATAAATATAATTATTGTAATGTAATAAAGAAATATAGTTTAATTTTTTTTATAGTTCTCTTCTTTAATGTATTACTGCAAGATTTAGAACTTTCGATTGGTCAAATATGTTTAACCCATAAAAGTAAGTGACTCAAATAAAGTCATAAGTAATATCAAATCAATAAAAATGCTAACAAAAAATTTCGATTCTAACACTAGGAATGATAATAGTATTGGATATTTATTTTCTTAGTTTTCATTACTTTAGATAGTGAAAATGCATAACATATTTTTAATATTATTTAGTCGTGTAATTAATGGAGTAGTTAGTACTTATTAGTCATGCTTATTATAACATGATTTAGTACATTTAGATTATATATTTTTTTAGACTATGACTTATTAATTAGTAATATTTATTTTATGCGATTTGTTTAGTATTTTAGTATAATCATGACTCATCTCATATTATTTTGTATTATTTTATTAGATAACATCATATATAGTTTTATCCTACTAGGGCCTAAAAAATATTAGAGCACAAATTATAAATTTTATGTTATGAATATTTTGTCAGAGAAAAATCCTAAAAACTCGAAAAACTCGAGAAAATCGAAAAATTGAGATTGGAAAACCCAACGCCTGCTGCAAAATGCTTCAAAAGAAACACTTAGGCAAACTCTAAGAAGATTTATAAATAAAATATTTTCTTTCACATCCTTATGCAAATTTAGGTAAAATCTAATAAATTTAACCAAATGTGTATCAAAAACATAAAAAGGAAAAATTGAGTTATATGCAAGTTTGTGGAATAAGGCAAGGCATAAATAGAGAAAACTCTTCTTTATAGTAAATTCAAGTCTGCCGTTTTAGTTAATTTATTAGTGTTCGCAACAGGTAAAAAGAAACCTATATCTTCTATACCAATTACCAAATCACCCATGAAGGGTACAACTCCGTAAAAATTGCGTGTAATAGCCACTAATTAGGGGTGTCTTTAATTTTTATCCACTAATTACAATGCTCATCAAAAATAGCCACTGCTAATGGGGAAAAGATATATTTACCCTTTTGTATTTAGCTCATAATACCCAAAATCCCCCAAAACCCTTATTTTCATTCACCCGATTATTTTGAGAGCGGTTTCAAGTTTCAGTGTTCTCTTCTTCTTCATCTTCGTCGCATGCAAACTGAAATCTTCAGTTAAACTTTGTTCCTTTATCTTCTCTGTTATCTATTCTGAATTACGACTGGTAGTATTTTTTTTTATGCATTTTCGTTTTTCTTTATGTGTAAGTTGGTTCAATGCCATGTGAAATTTCAAAAATGAGCATTATGTGTTGATTCAGTGTCGTAGATGTAGTGATATTCTGTTATTGATAAATTTTTAGTGTGTGAAATTTGAAATGTGTTTGTGGTTGATTCAATATATTTGATTATGTAGGGATATTTCATAAAAATATGTAGGAAAATTCTTAAGCTTACTGTGTTTATGAATTTTTAGTTAACTATGTTCATAAAATATAAGGAAGAAACGACATTAAATTTTGAAGTTGGTACTCAAAGTTAAGGACTGATTGTCCTTAACTTTTGCACATGAAACTTGAAGTTAAGGACTAAGTGTCCTTAACTTTGGAAGTTGAAAGTATAAGTTAAGGACTGTATTTCCTTAACCTTTGCACTTAAAATTTAAAGTTAAGGACTGTATTTCCTTAACTTTTAAACTTGAAATTTTAAGTTAAGTCCTAATCTTTGTTTGTTTTTCCTTCTTTTCTAGTGTCATAATGGAAGGCGATCGTGTGTATGATTTTGACAATTGGTATAATTTTCTGGAATATTGGAAAGGAAATTTTCAATATAAAGAAACAATTAAAAGTTTTCTGTCGAATAGCCAATGGAAGAAATTGAGGGAAAGTATTTTTGGAAACTTTTTTAGATTACAAAGTGTGAAGTTCTCGGGCAAACTTATGCAATGTATATTGCTTTCTGAAATTGTAAGTAGTGAAGCTGATTCGATGACGTTCAAGGTATTTGACCGTGATATTAAGTTTACTCGTGATGCATTCCATATTATTACTGGTTTGAAGTGTTATTCGTCGCTTGACATGAAAGGTTTAAATGAGAAAGAGAATAGGCTTTTAAGATTCTATTTCCCTGGAAAGGACAAAATTGAGTTGGTTGATTTGTATAGTTTTATTTCTAGCCGCCCACATGGTACATCTTCATCATTCGTTAGCAGTGATGATGATGCTTTGAAATTGGAAACACTGTATTTTGTTGAGTCGGTTTTGATGGGCAAAAGGAAAAACAGGAATGTGTCGGAGCAAATAATAAAAATTGTCGATGATGAAGCACTGAGCGCTTCCTTCAACTGGGGCTCTCTTGCTTACGAGATGCAATTAAAATCGTTGAAGAGTTGCTTGAAGGCAAATGAGAATGAGGTTGATAAGACGAAAGAGAAAGAAAAAGAGTTGGATAGCTACACTTTAGTTGGCTTTATGTTTGCATTTTGTGTTTGGATTATGGAAGTACTTCCTATTTTTGTCACGACCCCAATCCCCGTCGTGATGGCGCCCAACACCATTGCTAGGCAAGTCCGACCATTTACACTCTCAACCCGAGCATGAAGCTCAAAACCAGTCATTTGAATATTATTATCAACAATAAAGCTAATGATTTTAATTATAGATAGATATAAGCTAAATATCAAGATAATGCTGAATAGACTCCCAAAGACCTGGGGGTCATGAGTCTAGAGCCTCTAAGATAACAAAATAATATATCCTCAGTAATACTGATGTTCTAAAATGCGGAAATAATAAAGGAATAGGGGAGGAGTCGAGTCCTGCGAACGTCAGGCAGCTACCTCGACAACTCCTGAGAAACTCTGAAGCAGCAAATAGCTCAACTATGCTTCCGGGACACCTGAATCTGCACACGTGATGCAGGGAGTAAAGTGAGTACTTCCAACTCAGTGGTAATAAGTGTAAATGATAACTGAGCTGTAAGAAATCACGTAAGAACACTCCATCATGCTATATAGTACAACACAAACTTTTTAACAAAATAGTAAAAACCGTGAAACTCCTTTTGAAACATCTAGATCAGTTTAAATCTCTTTTAAAAATATTCTTTTTCCAACAACAGGCGTATGAATGCGATATCAGCTAGTGCAAGTACGCACATAAGTAAGCCCCTCGGGCACATCACTCTATTTACAAATAATACCAGGGTATCTGGTACACAGTGCAAGAAATAGCATGGATGCCAATGATATGAGAGTGCTAAATATCATGCCACGTAGTACAGACAGGAATCAATGTGTGAATGCAATGCAATGCACATGACCGCTGCGGCGTACAGCCCGATCCATTTGGGTACCCGCGCTCACTGTGGGGGTTCAGACTCCGGAGGAGCTCCTATAGCCCAAGCGCAATATCAATATAACACCGCTGCAGCGTGCAACCTGATCTATTATCAGTCCAGAAATGCACATGCAACACTGCTGCGACGCGCAACCCGATCCACACTCAGCCAAGATATATGCACGTAAGGCACACAGGCACAGTCAAGTTTACCATTTTCACTTCCAATTATTAGTAATTATAGATTACGTGTTTAAAACTTTAGAAAGTTACTAATCATTTCGAGACAATGTTTAACTCAGGACTGATATTATGAAAACATGGTAAGTATCATGGAAACAATGATAATAATCCCTACGGGATCCAAATAATCGGCACAAAGCCCCAAAACATGGCAATTAGCCCAAATCGTGATAGTATCACGTAGGTTTCAGTCAATCACGCTGTAAAATCAATAACCGGAATGGACCAAGTCACAATCCCCAATGGTGCTCTACCCCACGCTCATATCTGGCGTGCAAGTCACCACAATACAATACTATGATGTGCAAATTCGGGGTTTCAAACCCTCAGGATATCATTTACAAGTATTACTCACCTCGAACCAGTGAAATTCCTCACTCGCGATGCCTTTGCCCCTCAATTCGGCCTCCACGCGCGTCGAATCTAACCAAAAACAGAGCGAATGCATTACAATATGCTAAGGGAACAATACCCAGTCGAAAACAATCGAAAAATATCAAGAATCTCGAAACTAGCAAAACCCGTACCCCGGGTACACTTCTCGAAAATTACAAAATTCATATCACTGGAATCCTCGTCTCGCCACGAGTCCGTAAAATACACAAGAATCGGAGTCCATTTGACCCATCAAATCATCAATTCAAACCTTCTTAGGTTTCAAGCCCTAACCTCCATTTTTACCCTTTAATTCCATGAAATTCCGTGATTAATTCATGTTTTTACACCAAAATAACATAATCTAAGTCCAAATATTTATACCCGATGATATCCCTTCGAATCCTCTTCAAAATCGCCAAAAATCGCCTCTCGTTCGAAGTCCAAATTGTTTTCTTCTTTTTCCAAGTTTGTGAACACTGTTCACTATAACACAAGCCCGATTTTCGCTTCTGCGGTTCCCATAACTGCTTCTGCGATATCGCTTCCACGCCCAATTATCCACTTCTGCGGTTTTTCACTTAATTTCCCACGACCGCTTCTGCGACACAGAAACACGCTTCTGCGGATCACTAAGTCCGCTTCTGCAGTCAATACTCCGCTCCTGCGGCCCCGCTTATGCGGACCAAGTTTCGTGTTACGACCCGGATTTCCCACCATCGGGATCGTGATGGCGCCTACTCGTGGTATCTAGGCAAGCCAATTTACTCACCGTTTTCATTAGTAAAACCATCATGTTGTCAATTTATAGCATCATTAATAATAACAACAATAACTGCGGAAGTCTAATTTTATAAGTCTGAAATAAATACGAATGCTGAACAATATTCTCTATCCAAGATTTGGTGTCACATACTCACGAACCACCAAGAATAAACTACATATAAAGGTCTGAAAGAAATATAACAGCTGTCTGTCTCGAAATAATGAGGCAACAGTATAAATGAAGAGCATAAGAAGAGATGCCGGGCCTGCGGACGCCTGCAAGGCTACCTCAGTCTCGTGATAATAAAATCCTTCTTCCGAACTACTTCTGCTGCTGCTGCTCAAAACCTGGACCTGTGCAAAAATGCACAGAAGTGTAGTATCAGCACAACCGACCCCATGTGCTGGTAAGTGTCTAGCCTAACCCCGGCGAAGTAGTGACGAGGCTAGACTGGACACCACATAAACCTGTGCAGTTATAAATATACAGCGGAAATCAAATACCAAGTAATTAACAACATGGGAGGGGAAAACATGCTATGGGGAAATACAATTAGCAGTAATCCAGAGTAACAACCAAACAGCTCAAAGTCCACAATGAAACAAGAAATCAATGTTCAGACATAACCACAGATATCAACAACTGTTGCGGCGTGCAACCCGCTCCATAATTACCATTGTTGCGGCGTGAATCCCGCTCCATAATACTACTGTTGCGGCATGCAACCCGACCCACATATCACTATTGCGGTGTGCAACCCGACCCACATTATTTATCATTTATCATTGTTGCGGCGCGCAAACCGATCCTCAGTATCATTTGTCATTGTTGCGGCGTGCAACCCGCTCTTCAATATTATTTAACAGTCTGAGTCCCCAAGCAACAGTCACAATGAAGGGACACATAGCAGACAAATACATAGCAAATATCCCAGCAAGGGAGTACAATTAACAGCTCAATCATCCCGGCAAGGGAGCACAATTAATAGTTCAATCATCCCGGCAAGGGAGAATACATTAAATACTTACGTCCCGGCAAGAGAATAATCAACCACGTTTCTCTTTTTCCTTACTTTACTTATCTTATAATTCACTTTACTATTCTGAGCCAACGCTCCAAAGAATTTAATGATCATTTACTATTCACATGTTATTCACAGTATATAGACATCCTCCAATAAACATGGAATTCACAGCCAGCTCATGATAATCATATTATAAGGACTCACGGTCATGATAGACACCAATGTATAGATCCTCGTCACCATGCCTATACATCGTACTCAATCACATAGCAATTAGCAACAAGACTCAACTCCTATTCCCTCAAGCTAGGGTTATACCAAACACTTACCTCAAAGCCTTGAAGT
>MDKF010145906.1:0-34097 GCA_026770625.1 Nicotiana glauca
GCAATTTTGACAATTAATTACCGCTTTGGTTATTTTTATTTTAAGAAAGTGAACGTCGTTTTAAGAATGTATTTTGGGATCACGTCACATGAAATGCACCCGGATCCTCGATACATTCCTATTCAACGTTTTTGGATTTGGATTCGGGTCGCATGAAATGCACACCCGTATTAGGAAGGTAAGATTATTAAAAATCGCTCCTAAAGCGACTAACAAGTTGTTATCTTTTGGGAAGGTCGTGAAATTCACTAAACGGCATGTCCCGAATACTAAGTATTTTTTTTTTTAATTAAGTAATTAATGAGGGCCCCGCAACTATGTATTTGATTTGGCGAGGCTCGTCTCATTTTATTATTAAACGCCAAACTAAAGTAGCTAAATTTTTTTTTTGTCTCTAAGGTTAATCAATCCATGAATATAAATTCAAATCTCGAATTCAAGTCCGAATTCAAACAAAAGGATAAAACTTTTTAGCTTGAATCCGCTACCTAACTCAAGACTCAATTTCATATTTATGGATTAATTTGTAATATTCCTAATTATTTATTATTTTTTTTAAAGAAAGTACTGCTATATTTGGACCCTTGGTTCTTATTCAAAATTCTTCAATGCTATTGGGCTTCATACTTAGCCTGGCAAAATAATACTCAATCTAACTCCTGCATCATTATTAGATTAAAACGATCAGGAGCTAACTAATTTCATTTTATACAGCTAATTGAGTTTAGAAACGAAACGACAAACTGAAACAACCGGTATTGCAGTTGCTAGACATATTCGATTTTATATTGATGTGATAATACTAATTGCAATTCTAACGAATTCAAACGTTCTGGGGCTCCTTTTATTTTCTTATTTTTTTGGATTGATGCTTTGTATGACTAACATTACTCACTAATTTCAGCACAGAAAAATGTGATGTTAACTAATTATATATTATTGAGTTCCTGCTCAGTTTAAACAACATGAATGAGGCCTGATCACTTTAGTCCTAATTTTTGCTGAGTTCAAAGTTCTACCATACTAAATGAAGTTATAAAAAATCTCAACAAAACATAAGTAAATGATTTCTAATATTTTCAACCTATTAATTCTAATGCTCACAGTTAAAGTAACAGTTCAAATCCTTCTAAAGTCCGACTTACACAGTCCACAATTCATTAATACAATTAGAATATATCTCAAATGAATCAAATATTAATAATACTAAAGCTAATTTCTAACAGTGGCATACAATTCAACCACCAGTATGGATTTCTTATTACTTAACTTCAAAATGATCTTCTACATATGAACTCAGCTTCATCACTACTTGAACATTGAAATATACCTGGAAACAAGACAGAAAAGGAAGATAGAGGATCAGCAGCAAGCAATTCTAGCAGCAGCGATGGACAAAAATCAACAGCAATTCCAAATTTAACTCAAAGAACCCAGAAACTTTTGAAACTTCCAGCAGTCGATTGATCAAACACAAACTCATTTGACCTCAAGTTGTTCAAAAGCTAACTAGGAAGGTACATGAAATCTCAATGCAACAGTATTTTGGTTTTTTAAATGAATTCAAATTTAGAATAGGAGATTGTGATCTGAAATTTTTAATTTCAGATCTGAGCTTGACAGATATTTTTGGGGGAATTTTGGGGTGCCAAACTTGTTTATTAAGGCATAGGAATGCCCTTTTATAGACAAAGTGGAGGTGCAAGTTTAGATTTTCATTTTTACATTTTTACATTTTTAGTCCCTAAAATTGTGACTTGTTTTGCAAGTAATGCCTATTATATTCCTGAGATTTCAAAAGATACCCCTACTAGAAGCTTCTGGGGGCTTCCCCAATCTGTTACAGGGATATTTCCCACACCAGTTACCCAAACTACCCTTACATCCCCTGAAAATTACCCCAACCATTTTCTGGGTCTATTTTGACCCAATAAAAGACCAAATTAATGGGCTGCCCTTGCGAGTGGGTCAGAAATAACCCAAGGCCCAAATAGTAACTGATCCAATTAACACAAAAAGAAGAACAGAGATTCGAGCATTTCCAAAAATCAGAGAATAGACCTTGATTGAAACAGAAAACTTAAAGCCTAAACCTATAATCAAGAACAGATTCATGCCATCATTCATTGGTACCAAACCAACCAAACAATTAATAATACAATTCGACCTAAGTTTTATTTTGAAACTCTAAATACTGATTTAGTAAACCATCTTAACCTAAGATTTCAACTCTAAGATTTTATTTGTAAACCCTAAGATTTCAACAGCTTATAGTGCTTATTTATTAAACCATCTTAACTTAAAGAACATTACTGCTATATGGGAGTAAACACAAGAACAAACTAAAATCAGCACAAGCAATAAGAAGAGGAAGGAAGAAATTAAACTATAAAATGGGATAGAAGAAATACCAAACGAAAACCCGTACAGAAACAACGAGAACTTTTGATTTAACTCCCTAAATAATACTACCCGCTTGTTCTTCGCCAGGACCAGACGAACCTTGGATTTGAAGTCTGAAAAACGCTGGACTTGTTCCCATGAAGGGAATGATGGATTTGTAACGAGGGAAGTCTAGTGACTTTGAGATATCAATTTGGGGGTGATTTGAGGCGCGCCGCCACCGGAGGAAACAAGGGCGGCGGCTAGGGTTTTGACGATTTGAGGGATTCTGGTAGGGTTTGAGTGAAACTAAGGGTGGGTTCGTCAGGAGGAGAAAAAGATAATGTTCTGGTGTAAACTTATAGACTATGGGATGCCAGCGGCTGGTGGTGGACGGTGGCGATGGGCGGCTATTTTAGAGAATTAGGTTTCACCCTATTTTGGCATAACAGTGATATGATCGATATAAGGAGATTTGGTCATTTAAGGATGGAGACAGACAAACGACGTAGTTTAATGCTAAAGCTACGTCGTTTTGGGCTAAGGGATAGGGTAGGCTGGGTGTGGGGGTGATTTGGGCTAGGCTGATAGCTATTTTGTGTTTGGGACAATGAATTAACTTTGGCCCGATTTGGATGTTTCCAAGCCTTCTTTTCTTTCTTGTTTTTTTTTCAATTGTTTCTTTTTATTTCTTTTATTTAATTTGCTATTGTTTATTTCTATTTTTTTGTATTATTATTATTTATTTATTTATTTTTACTTTGTATTTTTTGATTTTGTGAAAATTAAAACAAAAACCTAATTATACTATTTAAATCCTAAAATCAACTATCAATTAAAATTGCCTAGGAACTAATTTTTGTAATTTTTTTTAAATTACTCTAAAAATGAATTAATACCTACTAAAATGTGAGATTAAATTCCTAATGCAAATCCATATTTTGTATTTTTTAATGTGAATTATTATGCAACCAATTAACACAAAAATGCAACAAAAATTCATAAAAATTGTAAAATCATTTATTTGAAACTTTTGGAATAATTTGCTTAAGGCCAAAATCACGTGCTCACAGGCCCATGGCTCAGGTTTTGCTAATTTCGAGATTTTTAATAAATTTTGGATTATTTTCTATTGGGTATTGTTCCATTGTCATATTGTGATGCATTCGTTGTGGTTTTGGTTAGATTCGACACGTGTGGAGGCCAATTTGAGGAGAAAAGGCATCGCGAGCTAGGGATTTCACCAGTTTGAGGTGAGTAATGATTGTAAATGATATCTTGAGGGTTTGAAACCCTGAATTGCACATCGTAGTGCTATATTGAGGTGACTTGCACGCCGGATAGCGAGCGTGGGGTAGAGAAGGGTTGGGAATTGTGACTTGGTTCGTCCCGATTGATGGTTTTACCGCGTATTTGACTGGAATTTATTTGTTATTATCATGATTTGGGTTGATTGCCATATTTTGGGCTTAATGCTGACTACTTGAGTCCTTCATGGATTTTTATCACTCTTTCCTCACTATTTGATATACTACTTGAACTTAGTCTTGTTGATTATACTGTTTTACAACTCAGCCACTTTAATTGAATTATTTATATTTAACTGATATTCCATTGTTGTTTGGGCTGAGAACTACTATTTTATTGATGCCCGAGGGGCTTATGGTATTTTCTGGACTGAGTAAAACTTTCAGGCCTCGTGTGTGACGTGAGGAGGATTTCAGGCCTTGTGAGTGATGTAAGGAGGCTTTTAAGCCTCGAGTGTGATGTGAGGAGGCTTTTATGCCTCGAGTGTGATGTGAGGAGGCTTTAAGGCCTTATGTTGATATAACGCTTGGGCCGTAAGGGGCCCCTCCGAAGTTTGCATACCCACAGTGAGCACGAGCACCCATGTGATATGAGAGTGAGCCCGAGGGGCTGATATTATGTTGAGTGACTGATACTGAGCCCGAGAGGATGATACTACTTTTGAGCGATTGATATTGATCCCAAGGGGCTGGTATTGTTTTGAGATATTGCCCGAGGGGCAAACTTTTGTGTGCTCCTCTTGCATATTTACTTGCCTTTTTACCTGTTATATTGTGGTATTTGTGCCCGAGGGGCGGATTCTCTGTGCTTATCGCCACTAACTATTTTGAAATCATTTTGTAACTATTGAAAAGATCATTTTCAAAAGAGATTTAAACTGAGCCAAGATATTTCTAAAGATATCACAGTTTCACTATTTTCTCAAAGGGTTATACCCTGCTTCTATACAGCATGATGGTTTTCTTTACGTGATTTCTTACTGCTCAGTTGTTATTTACCTTTATTACTCACTGAGTTGGAGTACTAACTTTACTCACTGCACCTCGTTTGTAGTTGCAGGTATTTATTCACCCGGTAGCGAGTATTGGCTATTTGGAGGCAGAGTTGTAGGAGTTTAGCGAGGTGAATGCCAGCGTCCGCAGCACCGTTTTCTCTCTATGTTATTCATTACTCATGTTCAACATATTTCTAGACTTGTAAATGTATTTACATTCTTATAGATGCTCGTTACTTGTGACACCCCGGTTTGGGTTGTGTTTGGGTTGTACTTCCACTAAGTAATGATATCGAATCATCTTTAAAATTGTTTAATCATATTTATATAATTTTGAAAAAGGCAATTGGGTTGGTTGGCTACCCTTTTCTTCACGAGAGGCGCCATCACGACCGGAACGAGGTTTGGGTCATGATAGGTTAGTATTAGAGCCTAGGTTACTAGGTCTCACGAGTCATGAGCAGGTTTAGTAGAGTCTTGCGTATCGGTACGGAGACATCTATATTTATCCTCGAGAGACTGCAGAACATTTAGAAATACTTCACATTATTGAAATCTTATCGTGCGTTCTTGATTCATCTTGAAAAGAAACTCTTGAAATTCCTTCCACGCGTTTGTATGCGCGCATGAGCGCTCAGTATCTGATGTGCCTTAATGGCTTGTGATTCCCCGATCAAGAGGCGGGATGTGATCTCTGTGAGTTTGATGTTGGGCCAGTTTGGAGGACTTGAGGCCGGATCTTTGCCTATGGCTTGAGGACCAAGGTGCTAATTGTGTGAGCGAGTGTTTTGAACTTATATGTTCGGTATTGTTCCCATTAGTGGGAAGGATAGATGGATAACTACGTGATGAGTATGTTAGTACTGTGAAATATATCTATATGACTTGGAAGTAACGAGGAAGGTCTGTTGGATGATAAATGAACTATTAAGTGTATGATTCCATTGTGATTGGATGTGTAGCTCTGAGTTATGGGCGTGTGAAGAATCTTTTCATGTCTCCTAGATGGGAGTGAAGTAAATTTCATGTTGCGGTATGAGTTCAGACTCAGGAAGACTAAGTGGTTGTGTAATGCGTATGATGGTGGAAGGTATACGGAAATGTTATATTGAGGCGAAACACGTGGGTTATTCTCTGTGGAGTGTTCCGAAGTGGTGTGATCCGTATGTGTATGTTAGAAGATCTCATGTGTAATAGAAGGGTACGTGTTGAAATTTGAGACTTCGGAATGTTTAAGAAAGTGGGATTGACTATTGAGGGGATGAGTGCGAGATTTTGTAGAAGATTACAGCACTGGATGACCTGTGCTTTCACAACTTATAAATGGTTTGAGTTAAATCTCACTATAGTATTGTGGCATAAATAGAGTAAAAGTGTTATGAGATATTGAGTGTATCTAGATCTATGGCCTCGAGCCAAGTGGGGGAGTCTGATGTGAGTAGTTGATTGCACGGTTAGGTACTATGTTTGTTCAAGTTTGGGGCAGGCGAGTTAATTAGTTATGGCTAGAGTAAAGGAAAATTTTGTCGTAGGCTACATTATGCTTCATGGGGAGAGAGAATCACATGATGTCTCAAGTTATTGATGGTTAAGATTACTCGGTGAATAGAGCAGGAAGTTGCTTGGTCGTATCGGGATAAGGATTTCATTTTGCGGCATCGGAGTGCCAATGAGGCACGGGTGGTCCTATTCGTTGGGTTAGGTAATTTGTAGTTTGAATAAGAGTGAATGACTTTCGAGAATGGTTCTAATGTGTTCAAGATTCTGCAGGAAATAATCGGGTATTTTAAGTTGCATGTGTGGTTAGAAACTATGTTTTCATTAGAAGAGGTTCATATTTGTGGTATTTCTAGGTTAATTATGGGGTTCTATGTATCAGTATCAGGAAAGTAAAAGTAACGAATTTAGATTTGCAGGAAGTTCTTCAGATTAAAGTATTCGGGAGTGTGATGTTCTGGGTTTGATAGAGTATTCGGCGGCTTATGGGTCTTAGACAGTGTGGTCTTGTGCTTGGGTCTAGTGTAGTGAGCCTGGGTTGAGGAATTGTGGTGCTACAGCAAGAGGAAAGATTAAGTGTAGGATGAAACAGAAGGAAAGTTAGATGGATAAAGTATCTTTATAGTAAGCCGAATCGGTATGGTAAGGATATGATTACTACTTTGTGTGTGTTCGAGGTAAGGGGTGCTTACAGGTATTTTGCAACAATGCTCATAGGTTTTGATGGCTTGCTTAGTTTGGTCTATTTAGAAGGATTCAGTCCTGGCAGTTTAATTTATGCAAACGGAATTGGGAGAGTTCTTGTTGATTTCTACCGTGGTTGAAGATATTCATTTTCTACGAATATGAGGGACATGGGATGTGTAATGATTTTTCTTCTAGATAGGATCGATGGAAGTTCTTGAGTAGTTGAGTGCGTAGATGTATGTGGCTCGGAAGGGAGATAAAAGTTTTCCTGTTATCCTTGGATGGTATGGTATATGCGGTATGTTGTGGAGGATCGAGATTTGCGTGTACGAGGTTTCAGTTCAGCTCTGAAAAGAAGTTCATAAAACTCCTAGGCAGCGGGTAGCCTCAGATGATTAAGGAAAAGGTATTGTTATTTGGAAGTGATTTGACAAGAGTATGGGTTTCAGAAAAATAGCAATGTGATTAATTTGATGGCACTTCAGTAGTATTGCGGCACTTTCTTGTCGGGTCGACTGGTGATATTCAGGTTGCTTGGTGGCACAGGGAAATATTAGAGTATCTATCGTGGAATGATTAGGGTAGTAAAGGTGTGGCATATGTTCGGATGGCAAAATTGGGATCGGATATGGTGATTCATGTGTTGTGTGGATGTAGAGACGGAAGTTCTCATAATCAGGCTATGAAGGGGTATGTTAGATCTGGATGTGATGTTGGGGTTTAGACTGGTGGTCTCCGTGTTGGGTTATTCAGGACTATTGCGCTATGGGCTATGCCGAAATTCCACGGGTTGAGTGGCAAGGTGTGTCGGAGTATATCCTGGTAGGGTGGTTTTATGTTTCGAAGACCCAGCGGGCGGCTGGGAAGGATTGCCTTTTGTACTTGGGCTCTTGTGATGAGTGTCAGCACTGAGTCTCCTTATATTTATTCAGTTCCAGTATTGAGGGAACAACTTCGGGATTTCATTAATAAGGAGTTCGTTGGTAGGCCAATGTGGATGCGTGTTCTAGCTTAAGTTGGCTTGGTTGGCCTCGAATTGTATTGATTGAGGGGTAGGTTGATTCAATCGTTATTGAGCTTGCTAGTAATCCGGGAAACCTGTGAGTTTACTTTTTGTGTTGTGATACATTATGATTGGTTGGTAATGGGCACATATGGTGCGATTCCATTGGGGTCTCGTGGTGGAAGTCGAGCCGGAAGAGTAATTGGTAGTTGCTCGGGGAATGATGTACCAGTTATGTTTTATCAGGTTTGCGTGGGATGTGTTATTTGTTTCATCGTGGGTGTAACAATTTGCTTTGGTTCCAGACGTCAAATTTTGTGTGGCTGTCAAATTTGAGCATACTGACTTAAGGTGTTCCATGTGTAGAAGTGTTTGGATAGGATCGCGCATTGTTGCAAGACTACGTGGGGATATGACCTTTCGGGGTGGATTCATGTATTCTAATTCTATGATGTGATACAGGGTCTCAGCTTTGTATTATGATGGTACTGATGAGGTTGAGGTACAACTCTTTCGTTTTGGGTCATTTTCATGATTTGAGTATATCAGACCGTTTCCTATTGGCGCGCAAATTATACAAGTTGTGGCTTAGGCCTGCATTGATGTGTCATGTCACTAGGGTGGTGTGTTGGATTCGAGGTGATCGTTGGGGTCATTAATGAATACGAACGGAGTGGATTTCAGCTTGTTGGAAGGATAATATCGAGGTTCGGCTCAAAAATCTATGGTAGTATTAGCCAAAAAGGAAGTGACTTCATGAATGGTTGACCTGAGAAAATGGTGATGATTTATTGCGTGTTTCCTTTATCATTGGCAGTATATGAAAATGTGGAATAAGACCTTAATTGATAAGAGGTTTTCTACCGGTATTAGGGTGTTGTGTGCAGCTGATGTGAATAGAAGTTATCGTTTCGAGTGTTCAAGTTATGTGGTACATCATATAATTGCACCTGAAGTTGCAGGTATGGGTTATTACAGTTGGTTTGGGCTTATTCGGAATAGAGATGTGAGGTTCTAATCTTGTGTATGATTTCGGAAGGTGAAATGTGGTTCTATGGCTTGTGGGCTAGATTGGATGGTGAAATCTCAGTTACAATATGTTATCGAACCTATAAGAGATAGGGTGGCGTATGATCACCCCCGGGTATATGCATGGTAAGGTTATTCAGCGATTGGTGGCTTTTAGAACAACTCTAGGTATGTTCGAGGACGAACGTGTGTTTAAGTGGGGGAGGATGTAACGACCCAACCGGTCATTTTGAACATTGAACTTTGATCTCCAGTTCTCAGGCATAACTTGCCCCCTGTTGGGTATTATGACTAATATAGATCGTTGGTTTTGGTTTTCGGGAAGATTTGGAATGAATTTGAAAGAACAGTTTCAGCTGAAAGCTTTGAATTCAAAAGGTTTGACCGAGAGTTGACTTATTTCTATATGAGCTTAGATCGGAGATTTTATGATTTGGTTAGCTTCGTTAGATGATTTATGACATAGGAGTGTGATCAGAAGTGATTTTGGAGGTCTGGTGTAGAATTAGGCTTGAATTGGCGAAGTTAGTATTTTGGCGAATTCAGGTTGATAGGTGAGATTTTGATTCGAGGGCCGGAATGGAATTTCGAGAGTTGTAGTAGTTTCGTTAAGTGATTTGGGATGCGTTTGTAAAGTTTCAGGTCATTCGGACGTCGTTTGGTTGGGTTTTTGATTGAATGCGAGTTTCGTTTCAGGAGTTTTAAAAGAACTTAGTCTTGAATCCGATGTAAATTGATGATTTTGGTGTGGGTTGAGGTGTTTTGATTATTGAAGCAAGTTTGAATGATGTTTTAGGATGGGTTGGCACTTTTGGTTGAGGTCCCGGGGGGCCTCAGGGTGATTTCTGATGGCTATCGGGATGAATTTTGGACTTGTGTTGTTTCAGAGATTTGCTACTTCTGGTGTTTCCTCATCTGCGAAAAAGGGGCCGTAGATGCGAAAATGGGGTTGCAGGTGCGAGAGGCGTTAGGGAGGCTCGTTTTCGCAGGAGAGGATAGAGGCCCGCAGAAGCAGTCCTGGGCAATTAGTGAAGCTCCGCAGAAGCGGAAGTCACAGAAGCGAAAAGTGGACCGCAGACGCGAAAAATGTCAAGGCAGAAGGGTTTTAAAGGTTCATGTTTGTTCCGCGAGCTAAGGCATTTTTCCACCATTTTTGAGCAACCTTGAGAGCTTTTTGATGGAAATTGAAGAGGGTCTCAACTGGGATTGATTGGAGGTGAGTTCTATGATCTTAAAACATGATTATTATGTGAAATTAACCTTGAAATTTATGGAAATTAAGCCTAAAATTGAAGAACTAGGGCTTGAGTTTTGGTATGTCAAATTGGGATTTGATGGGTCATTTGAGCTCGGATTTGAGAGTTCTTGGTATGTATGAACTCGTGACAAGATAAAGAATCTATTAATGTGAAAATTTTTGAGTTTTGAGAAGTGGGCCAGGGGCTTGAGTTTTGCTAATTTCGAGATTATAAATATTTTTTGATTGTTTTCGATTGGGTATTATTCCATTGGCACATTGTGACGCATTCGTTGTGGTTTTGATTAGATTCGACGCGTGTGGAGGCCAATTTGAGGGACAAAGGTGTCGCGAGCTAGAGATTTCACTAGTTCGAGGTGAGTAATGATTGTAAATGATATCATGAGGGTTTGAAACCCCGGACTGCACATCGTAGTGCTATATTGAGATGACTTGCACGCCGGATAACGAGCGTGGAGTAGAGCACCATTGGGGATTGTGACTTGGTCCATCCCGATTGATGGTTTTACCACGTATTTGACTGGAACTTATTTGTTATTATCATGATTTGGGTTGATTGCCATATTTTGGGATTAATGCCGACTACTTGAGTCCTTCGTGGATTTTTATCACTCTTTCCTCACTATTTGATATACTACTTGAACTCAGTCTTGTTGATTATACTGTTTTAACTCAGCCACTTTAATTGAATTTTTGAGACTTAACTGATATTCCAATGTTGTTTGGGATGAGAACTACTATTTTATTGATGCACGAGGGGCTTATGGTGTTTTATGGACTGAGTAAGGCTTTCAGGACTCGTGTGTGACGTGAGGAGGCTTTTAGGTTTTGTGAGTGATGTGAGGAGGCTTTCAGGCCACGGGTGTGATTTGAGGAGGTTTTCAGTCCTCGATGTGATGTGAGAAGGCTTCCAGGCCTTATGTTGATATAGCACTTGGGTCGTAAGGGGCCCCTTCGGAGTCTGCACACCCACAGTGAGCGCGAGTACCCATGTGATATGTGAGTGAGCCCGAGTGGCTGATATTATGCTGAGTGACTGATACTGAGCCCGAGGGGCTGATAATGTTCTGAGCGATTGATATTGAGCATGAGGGGCTGGTACTGTTTTGAGTATTGCCCGAGGGGCGAACTTTCGTGTGCTCATCTTGCATATTTACTTGCCTTTTTACCTGTTATACTGTGGTATTTGTGCGCGAGAGGCGGATTCTCTGTGCTTATCGGCACTAACTATTTTGAAATCATTTCGCAACTGTTGAAAAGATCATTTTCAAAAGAGATTTAAACTGAGCCAAGATATTTCTAAAGATTTCACAGTTTCACTGTTTTCTCAAAGGCTTTTACCCTGCTTCTATACAGCATGATAGTTTGCTTTACGTGATTTCTTACTACTCAGTTGTTATTTACCTTTATTACTCACTGAGTTGGAGTACTCATTTTACTCCCTGCATCTCGTGTGTAGTTGCAGGTATGTATTCAACCGGTAGCGGGTATTGGCTGTTTGGAGGCAGAGTTGTAGTAGTTTAGCGAGGTGACTGTCAGCGTCCGCAATATCATTTTCTCTCTATGTTATTCATTACTCATGTTCAGCGTATTTCTAGACTTGTAAATGTAATTACATTCTTATAGATTCTCGTTATTGTGACACCCCAGTTTGGGCTGTGTTTGGTACTTCCGCTAAGTAATGATATCGAATCATCTTTGTCACACCTCCTTTTTACGCACCACCCCCGAGGGATAAATGCATAAGGAAGTTTTTTCCAATTTAAAGTGACATTATTCGAAATGGGATTATTTATTTATTTCAGAGTCGCCACTTGGGAAAGGTTTGGCTTTTGGTGTCCCAAGTCACCGGTTTATCTTGAATCCCAATTCGAGGAAAATATTCGACTTTCCAAGTGAAGTCTGCGAACCAAAAATTCTAAGTAAGGAATTCTGTTGACCCGAGGGAAGGTGTTAGGCACCCCCGAATCTCGTGGTTCTAGCACGGTCGCTTAAACTGTTATATTTTGGCAAAAAATCTGATTTTAATACATGTTATCCTATAGTGCAATTTTAAAGATTTTTTACCGCTTTATTATTATTTTTAGTGAGAATTGCAACATCGTGAAAATATATCTCGAACCACGTCACATCAATGTACCCGTGGTTATTGACATATTTCAACTTCGTTAAGATTTGGATTTGGGTCACATAAATGTGCACCCGAATTTAAGAAAGTAAATTATTAAAAGCGCGCCTAAAGATACTAGCGCGTTATTATTTTGGAAAAAAAATCCGTGAAATTCACTAAATGGCCTGTCCCGAAATCTAAATATTTTAATACACATTCATGAGGGCCCCGCAATTTGTGTGTTTTTTTTGGCGAGGCTCGTCTCACTTATTTTATTTAAAAGTCCATCCTAAAGTAAACTATGATATTCTACATTGTTTGTCTCTAAAAGGAAGCCTAATTAATTAACATGCTTGAAAAGGCTTCGACTTATTAGTTATTAAGTTAAAACAAACGCAAACGAAAAATTGCACTCGAACTTGTATAGAGGGAGATTATTTTGATTCTTGTCCTACTAGTGAATATTACTAAGGTGGAGATTATGAATAGGACATGAGATTGACAATAATATTACTAAGACAAGCTAACTATTCTCAACCTAATGTAAACTAACATTTTTAGAATTGGGCTGTTAGAAATAACCACATGTAATATAGAGCCCCCCTTTTGAACCTTTTTTACAACTATTGAAAATACATCAGTATTTGAGAAACTGGCATTAGGCTAACATTGTTCAAACAACCATCTCAATTCAAATTGCTTTTTTAACAATTTTTGTATATACAAAAGCTATCAGGAACAAAACTACTGCTAATGGAACCTACTACATTAATCTACAGGAAACTAAAAAGTTCATTGGCTTTAACACATAGCCATTTATAGAACTCCTTCTTTTCAGTCCCATTATATATGTAACAACAACCCTAAGGAGGAAACTAAGCAAATTAAGATGTATACTATCTACTTCTACTAAAACAGTGAGAGTGAATGAATTCCAGAAGGCCATTTGAGGACATATTTCATTGCTGCATTTCAACTTCAAAAGATGTATCAATACAAAGTTCAAGCGTGTACCTGGTTTTGAATTAAAATAGAAGGAATGAGAGTTCAGCAATAGCAAGTGTAACAGCAATTTGGAGTTCAAACAGCAACAACACAACCAGTTCAGCCAAGAAACACACTCAAACACAACCCGGAATGAAGCGTGAAACAACAACCACAACAAATACCCAGGCAGACTCAAACAAACTTAAATGTGCTTGAAATTGAACCCAGGAATTCCAGAAGAACCAACAAAGAGTAGACAAGTTTCAATGAAACAATAGATTTATTTCAGTAAAGTGTTTAAGCCCTTTCTAATCTCAATGTCATGTATTCCTGAACTCTCCTCTTTCAGCTCTTGAATTCTTTAACTATTTAACAATTCCTCTTCTATCTTTTTTTCAATATGAATCTCTGTAACTTGAAGTACATTTTTCGGAGTATTTTCCTTTTGTCTGTGTGTGTATCTATGTATTCTTCTGACTCTTTTTTTCTAAGCTCTGGTTTTCCAGCTCTTTTATATCCTTTCCCAACTCATTTCTTTCTTGATTTTAGGCAACTTATAGACAATAAATTGACTTATTTTAAGCCTTAAAATCAGAAAGTTGTCCTCCACTACTAGTTGTCTTTTTAACTTTTATTTTTAATCCACTTAGAATTGTCCCTCTTCATGCCATTATTAAACCTTAAGTATTCAGCAACCCTTAAACAAATTATTTATAATCTAACTCCCCAAAATACCCCTGAAACCCCTGAGATTTACCCTACCCCTTTAATCTGTACTGAAATCTATCAGCTATAACCAATTCCCTAAAGATTATCAAGCATGGAAGACAACAGTTTATAGACCAACCAACAAACTAAAATTGAGATGCACAAGTCTGTACAAACCAGAAAATAAACCAATCAAATAGGCTACAGACAACATTAACGAATCAAAACAAAAATAGAACACATGATCATTATAAATACACTGAACGAGAATGAGCTGCAATCATATGCGAAAACATGGTAAATAACAATGACAAAGGAAAATTGGAACAATTTGACACAAATGATACCAACAGGTTTATTTCAAAGCAGAATTAGAACAAAAAAGAAACAGGAAGGTAAACCTACTGGAATGAACCAATAATTAAACTATTATCATGTTAATCTAGATTCAAACATAACAGACTAATCGACGACACTTATTCAATCGATTACACAAATTATAACATATAATTATCAACAATCAGAAAACATGGACCAAATAAAAAGGTCTAACAGAGGAGAAAGGGACAAAAGACAAACTAAATGAAAGATCAAGTAAACAAAACACAACCGATCCCAAACGTATAAACAACAAACATAAAACAGAGGAGGAGAGGAAATACCTCAAAAATCAGAAAACACATGAACTCTTCTCTCATCGACTTCGACTCGAACTTTTTAAGGTCAAACGGACCTTAATCGAGTGTTCTCGATTGAGAACACTCGACTAAGGTCAATTTGCAACCTCAAATCCCCCTAATCTCGGACAGGTTCCAGGTTTTGGCCTTTCAGGTCTCTTCAGTCGATTTAACATTTGACAACTTCCAGCTCGATTCGAGCTGAAACCTCATGGGATTTGGGACGAGGGTAGTCTAGAGGTTAACTGGTGTAACTTTGGGAGGGTTTAGGGTTGGCGCCGCCACCAAGGAATTTTGGGGCGGTGCTAGGGTTCGTGTGGTAAAATTTGATATTCGGCGAATCCTGGGTTGATTCGACGAAAACCAAAGGTGTCCTAGTGGTGAAGGAGGTCTAGGTGTGGCATGGTGTTGATTTGGTGGCCATCGGACAAACTAGGGTTGGGGCCTGATTCTTCGATTGAATATTCGAAGAGCCTGGTTGGGATTCGAAGATAATGGCATGGAGATTTGGAATGGGGAGGTCGAGGGGAGGCTGTAGTGTAAATATGGAGGCATTTAGCCCACCAGAACCGCCGCGAGGCGATTATCGGTGGGCAGAGCACGGTGGGGGAAGGGGGAGGGTGCTGGTCATGTCACTGAAGCATAGAGACAAGAGGTGGGTTTGGCTTGAGAAGGGCTGGGTAGGAATTAGGTTTATATATCAAATTAGGGGGTTAATCCAGGCCGTTGGATCAATTGAGATCAATGGCCTGGATCAATTCCCTTGTAAGGAACGGCGTCGTTTGATTAAATGAGGGGACGGACCAGATGTGGGAATGGATCGGGTTTGGGAGATGAGACAAGGGCTGTTTGATTGTGATCAAATGGACGGCTGAGATGGATAGTCATCAAAACGACGTAGTATTCTACCTATAATACGTCGTTTGGATGGTCTCGTGGACTGAGTAACTGGACCGGGTGAAGACAGTGTTCTGGGCCTTGATGAATTTGGGCCTGGTCCGAATTTGTTCTCTATTTCATTTTTTCTCCTTTTTCTTTCATTTTCTTTTTAGTTCCTAATTACCAAAATTCCTAAATTAAATTGTAAAAAATCAAAATTAACGTAGAAAAATACTAATTGACCCTTAATAATAATTATCACACAAAAATTAAAAACTAATCACAAACAAAATTGCGCACTTGGGCATTAAACGCTAAAAATCCAAAGTACATTATTTTTGTGGATTTTTCATTTTTGTAAAACAACAAATTACTTAATTAATCCAAAAAATATAAAATTAAATCATAAATGTAAATGCGGCATATTTTTTGTATTTTCATTGATTTAAACAAATAGACATGCACACAAAAATACAAACAATAAATACAAAAAACCACAAAAATTGCAAACAACACAAAAATTATTTTATTTTGAATTTTTGGGAGTAATTCTCATATAGGGCAAAAATCACGTGCTCACAGCAGCCCCTCTTTACCCGGAAACGCAAAGAGTTTTTGTGCAAAGATAAAATGAGCGGATACGAGCAATTTTTGCCCGTTTGAGTACTTCGTGTGAAGCATTTTTGAAAGATTTGACCGAACCTTTGCTTCAAAAGGTCTCCTACATATCCCTAGCGAAAAGAAAATCAGGTCAATGTAGTTCAGGAAGTTTTGGTAGCTGGGACTACCATGAATCTGTAATCTTGCTGTTGCTGTTGTTGCTGCTGTTACTCCTTACTGACCTCCTTATTACACCAATAAGGGAAATCGAAGCTAAGCTAGATACGCCTATCAACTATGAGTTACAAGATTCTTATCTATAATTCTCTTGAAACATGATCTTGAGTCTTAGCTGATTTTGTTGTGGACTTCGATCTGAATCTTGATGCTCGCAAGTTGTAGGTGTTTTCTTCTTCATGCAGCACTGGGTCAAAACAGGATCAGCGGAGCTTGTGACTTCAATCAGATTTTGAGCAATCTGCACCCTTGTTTGCTTCATATTTGAGTTCATTTCTTTTTGTTCTTTTCTTCTTTTCTTGATTCTGGATTGAGATTCATTCCATCGGCCATCTCGTAGCTTGTGTCTTAAGATCGATCTGCTTAAGATAGCAAAACAAACAACGAACGAAATTTCTGCCCCAGTTTTCACTAGCAAAATTGCGTGAGTTAGTTGTGGCACATATCTAATCAATCAAATCAAGATTATGTAGGGAGATCCTCGATTTTTGGCTGGGATCTGGAAAGAAAAAAAAAGAGCTCATTGGGTTTTGCCAGAGAGATTCTCGGTTTTATGGCCGGGATTTGGAAAGAAAAAGCTCCTTGGGTTATGCTAGGGAGATCCTCGATTTTTTTGCCGGGATTTGGAAAAGAAAAAGCTCCTTGGGTTATGCCAGGGAGATCCTCGATTTTTGGCCGGGATTTGGAAAAGAAAAAGCTCTTTGGGTTATGCTAGGGAGATCCTCGGTTTTTCAGCCAGGATTTGGAAAGAACAAGCTGCTTGGGTTATGCCAGGGAGATCCTCGGTTTTTTTGGCCGGGATTTGGAAAGAAAAAGCTCCTTGGGTTATGTCAGGAAGATCCTCGGTTTTTTGGCCGAGATTTGGAAAGTAAAAATCTCCTTGGGTTATGCAGGGAGATCCTCGAACTTTTGGCCGGGATATGGGAAGAAAAAGCTCATTGGGTTATGCCAGGAAGATCCTCGATTTTTTGGCCGGGATTTGGAAAGAAAAAACTCCTTGGGTTATGCTAGGGAGATCCTCGATTTTTTGGCCGGTATTTGGAAAGAACAAGCTCCTTGGGTTATGGAAGGGAGATCCTCGATTTTTTTGCCGAGATTTGGAAACAACAAGCTTCTTGGGTTATGCTAGGGAGATCCTCAGTTTTTTGGCCGGGATTTGGAAAGAAAAAGCTCCTTGGGTTATGCCAGGGAGATCCTCGTTTTTTTGGCCGAGATTTGGAAAAGAAAAAGCTCCTTGGGTTATGCCAGGGAGATCCTCGATTTTTTGGCCGGTATTTGGAAAGAACAAGCTCCTTGGGTTATTCCAGGGAGATCCTCGATTTTTTGGTCGGGATTTGGAAAGAAAAAGCTCCTTGGGTTATGCAGGGAGATCCTTGGTTTTTTGGCCGGGGTTTGGAAAGAAAAAGCTCCTTGGGTTATTCCAGGGAGATCCTCGATTTTTTGGCCGGGTTTTGGAAAGAACAAACTCCTTGGGTTATGCTAGGGAGATCCTCGGTTTTTTGGTCGGGATTTGGAATGAAAAAGCTCCTTGGGTTATGCCAGGGAGATCCTCGGTTTTTTGGCGGGGATTTGGAAAGGAAAAAGCTCCTTGGGTTATGCCAGGGAGATCCTCAATTTTTTGGCCGGGATTTGGAAAGAAAAAGCTCTTTGGGTTATGACAGGGAGATCCTTGGTTTTTTGGCCGGGATTTGGAAGGAACAAGCTCCTTGGGTTATTCCAGGGAGATCCTCGGTTTTTTGGCAGGGATTTGGAAAGGAAAAAGCTCTTTGGTTTATGCCAGGGAGATCCTAGGTTTTTTGGCCAGGATTTGGAAAGAAAAAGCTCCTTGGGTTATGCCAGGGAGATCCTCGATTTTTTGGCCAGGATTTGGAAGGAACAATGTCCTTGGGTTTTTCCAGGGAGATCCTCGATTTTTTGGCCGGGATTTGGAAAGGAAAAAGCTCCTTGGGTTATTCCAGGGAGATCCTCGGTTTTTTGGGCGGGATTTTGAAAGGAAATGCTCCTTGGGTTATGCTAGAGAGATCCTCGATTTTTTGGCGGGAATTTTGAAAGGACAAGCTCCTTGGGTTATACCAGGGAGATCCTCGGTATTTTGGCTGAGATTTGGAAAGAACAAGCTCCTTGGGTTATGCCAGGGAGATCCTCGATTTTTTGGCCAGGATTTGGAATGACCAAGCTCCTTGCTACCATGATTTGTTTTTCTTTTGGGGTTTTCATTTCATTTTATTTTCTTATTTCTTCATTCTCCTCTATTTTTTATTATTATTTTCTTCTTTTATTTAGCAAAATGCATGAAAGAATTATAGGAGAAACTTCCCTTTTGGTTGATTCCCTGCTGCAAAGCTGTTTCAGCGCTTGCGCATTCTTTTTCCCTTCTAGGTTGCACCTATTTTTTGTATGGTTGCCTGAATTACACATGTTTTAACTTTCAACAAAGAACAATTTGTTAGTTTGAAACGGTGGTTGATTTTGTGTCCTTGATCATCTCAATTGCTTGATCCCAGTTCCATTTCCGTTGAGACCTTTGCTGCTTGCCAATCTTGAGAGGAAAATTCTTTTCAAACTTGACAGAACTCAACTTTTAGGTCTCCATGATAACTTTCCCATGTGGGTTTCGGCCTTGTCACTTTATTCTGTTCTTAGGACCATTGCCTTTGACTTTGTTTCTTTCCAAACGTCTTTTCTTTAAAAGTATCAAACACCATGGTCAGTCAAGATTGGACTAACGCACTCCCTGAGGCTGGGCATTTTCTTTGGCTCTTGTCAGGCGGATCCCGGTGAAACCAGTTCTGCCACCTTTTCTTTGTATTAGTCATGGAATCAGAGTTAAACGAAAGGGATTTAAGGAAGAAGTATACAAAAGACAAACATATGAGTTTAAATAGAAATGTCCCTTTCGGGGAAAAGAAGGACTTATCTGGGGGTGCATGCTGACTTCAAATGGACATGACATGCTTCTTGGACTAGATGTCTGACTCACACAAACTTTCCAGCTTCTCATGAACCCATTGATCTGTGTTTCTAAACCAGGGAACCTTGCCAGGGCTTTTGATGATGACATATCCTCTTTTCGACTGACAGCGCCCTTTTCGGGTTTTCGCCAGTCAATCTCTCTCATTTCTCTTCTCACCGTCGCCCGATAGTGCTCTTTGCGAGTTTTCACTAGCGGACTCTTTCATTTTCATTTTCTCTACTCCTCATCGCCTTATGGTGCCCGAAGGTTTTCACCGATAAGACTCTCTCATTTTATTTCTTTCAATTTGAATTGTATCATATTCCAACAGCGACATTTCCCACTTCCCTGCCTCTGCTAATTGATCAGAAGGACTTGGACAAGGTCTTTGGGGTAAAAAGGATTTTTGGCGGAACTACAACTTTGGAACCATTTCGCGGTTTCATGGGTGAACCGTTATATCATCTGCCCCAGTTTTGACTTTTTGGGGAAATTGGGATCTTTGTTTTGGTATGACTGAACCCCAGAGAGAGGCTGCCTACGTATCCTTTCGAAATCAAGTCGAATGTAGTTCAGGAAAACTTTATTTTTGTTTTTGTTGTTTTTTTAATTACTTACAGGTTCCGAAGAGGGTAATCAAAGAAGGGTGACAGGCTCAAAATGGTTTGCGAAAGATTGATAGTGTTTGGATAGCGAGAATAAAAGCCTTTGTCATCTCAATTTAACAAAGCCATCACCATAGAAGATCTAGACATAGTACCTTTTTACTGCATTGGCATTCACAGCTGATTCAGGATCATTTCCTTCAATATCACCCAGATATAACGCTCCTCTCGGCAATATCTTCCTGACAATGTACGGACCCTTCAAATTAGGAGGAAATTTTCCTTTTGCTTCCTGGTGATGAGGAAGAATGCGCCTTAATACTAATTGACCTACTTCAAAATTCTTAGGTCGCGCTTTCTTGTTGTAAGCACGGGCCATTATTTGTTGGTACAACTTCCCGTGACAGACCGCAGCCATTCGCTTTTCATCAATTAAGGTCAATTGTTCCAGGCGAGTCTTGACCCACTCGCTGTCCTCAATCTCTGCTTCAACGATGATTCGGAGAGAAGGGATTTCTACCTCTGTAGGTATTACCGCCTTAGTTCCATATACCAAAAGGTACGGGGTTTCTCCTACCGATGTACTCACCGTGGTGCGATATCCCAGTAATACGAAAGGTAACTTTTCATGCCATTGTCTGGAGCTCTGAATCATTTTCCTCAATATTTTCTTGATATTTTTGTTTGCTGCTTCAACAGCACCATTGACTTTGGGCCGGTAGGGAGTGGAGTTTCTATGAGTTATTTTGAATTGTTCACATACCTCTTCCATCAAACGACTATTCAGGTTTGCAGCATTATCTGTGATGATAGTCGCTGGAATACCAAAACGGCAAATAAGATTGGAGTGCACAAAATCTACCACGGCATTCTTAGTGACCGATTTGAGAGTGATGGCTTCAACCCATTTCGTGAAGTAGTCGATGGCAATCAATATGAATCTATGTCCATTTGAGGCTTTTGGATCGATTGGCCCAATGACATCCACGCCCCAAGCAACGAATGGCCAAGGTGCTGATATAGGATGTAGTTCTGTTGGAGGTGCATGAATCAAATCATCGTGCACCTGACACTGATGGCATTTCCGGACAAAGTTGAACAATCCTTCTCTATGGTTATGCAGTAATATTCTGCTCGAATGATTTTCTTTGCCAAAACATACCCATTCATGTGAGGTCCACACACTCCTGCGTGTACTTTATGCATGATCTTCCCGACTTCTTCGGTATCAACACATCTTAACAAATTGAGATTCGCGGTCCTCTTGTACAAGACATCACCACTTAAGAAAAAACCACTTGCATGTCGTCTAATGGTTCTCTTTTGATCCCCACTAGCTTGCTTAGGATATTCTTGCATTTTCAAAAACCTTTTGATGTCGTGCTACCATGGCTGGGTGTTTGGCTCTACCTCAACCGTATGAAAATCGTTGTGCCTTTCCCTGATTTAGATTTCCAAGGGATCAATGTGAGCATTTCCTTGGTAGGGCAACATCGCGTCCAGAGTGGCGAATGCATTAGCTAGTTCATTGTGACACCGAGGGATGTACCTGAACTCTATCGATTTGAACCGCCTACTAAGATCTTCCACATGCTGTCGATAGGGGATAAGCTTAACATCTCTAGTTTCCCATTCTCCTTGGGCGTGCCGGATAATCAGATCTGAGTCTCCCATAATCAATAACTCTTCAACATCTTGGTCAATCGCCATATGCATACCCATGATACAGGCTTCATATTCAGCGGTGTTGTTTGTGCAGAAAAACCGAAGCTTGGCTGTGGACGGATAGTGCTGAACAGTGGGTGAGATCAAGATTGCCCTAATTCGTATACCTTTTATGTTTACCTCCCCATCAAAGAACATTTTCCAAGCATGTGTGTCTTCAGATATGGCCTCTATTGAATTTACCTCTTCATCTGGGAAATAAGTGTTCAATGGTTGGTATTCATCATCAACCGAGTTTTCAGCCAAATGATCTACCAACGCCTCCTTTCATTGTTGTGCGAGTGACATAGACTATGTCAAATTCAGTGAGCAGAATCTGCCATTTCGCTAATCTCCTTGTAGGAATCGGTTTTTTGAAATATGTATTTCAAAGGATCCAACCTAGTTATGAGGTGGGTGGTGTAGGCATGCAAGTAATGTCTCAACTTCTGAGCGACCCAAGTCAAAGCACAACAGGTTCTTTCCAATAGAGTATACTTAGCTTCATAGCAGGTAAATTTCTTGCTCAAATAATAGATCGCCTACTCTTTCATCCCGGTTACATCGTGTTGTCTGAGGACACAGCTGAAAGAATTTTCGAAGACCGTCAGATACAAGAAAAGAGGCCTCCCAGGCTCTGGTGGGACCAAGACTGGTGGATTTGACAGATATTCTTTGATCTTATCAAAGTCTTCTTGACATTCATCTGTCCACCTGACTGCTGCATCTTTCTTCAATAATTTGAATATGGGCTCACATGTGGATGTCGGTTGAGCAATGAACCGGCTGATATAGTTTAATCTACCCAACAAGCTCATCACATCTTTCTTGGTTCTCGGAGGAGGCAAATCCCGGATAGACTTTATCTTTGTTGGGTCTAACTCGATACCTCTCCTGCTGACTGTAAAGCCCAAAAGTTTACTAGACGGGACCCCAAATGCACATTTGGCAGGGTCAACTTCAGATCATACTTGCGCAACCTTTCAAAGAATTTCCTCAAATCTTGAACATGATCATCCTGGGTTCGGGACTTGATGATCACGTCGTCCACATATACCTCTATTTCCTGATGCATCATATCATGGAAAATGGCATTCATGTCCCTCATGTAGGTTGCCCCAGCATTCTTCAAACCAAACGGCATGACTCTATAACAATATGTACCCCAGGGTGTGGTAAAGGATATCTTTTCGGCGTCTTCTTCGTCCATCAATACCTGGTGATATCCGGCGTAACAATCCACGAAGGATTATATCGCATGTTTGGCGCAGTTATCAACAAGGATATGGATGTTGGGCAAAGGGAAATTGTCTTTGGGACTTGACTTGTTCAAATCTCTATAATCCACACACACCCGGGTCTTCCCATCTTTCTTTGGAACTGGAACTACATTATCCAACCATGTAGTATATTGGACCACTTGGATTACCCATGTTTTCAACTGTTTCATGATTTTTTTCCTTGATCTTATCACTGATGTCAGTCTTAAATTTTCTTTGCCTTTGCTGGACTGGAGGGCAATTGGGGTAAGTTGGCAATTTATGAACTACCAGATCAACAATTAGCCCTGGCATGTCGTCGTACGACCAAGCAAACATATCTTTGAACTCAAACAGGAGTTGGATTATTGCATCCCGGGTTTTCTCGTCTGCGTGAATCCTTATCTTGGTTTCCCAGATTTCTTCAGAAGTCCCCAAGTTAAATGGCTCAGTATCATTCAAGTTTGGCTTAGGCTTATTCTCAAATTGTTCCAATTCTCGATTTATTTCCCTAAAGCCTCTTCTTCATCATATTCAAGTTCTTGGTTCATTATTTCACAATTAGACAACGTGTTTGGATCTGGGCATGAAGTCTGCAAGCATATCATGTTATTTAAAGCCGCATTATTAGAACTGAAAGAGAAAAATAGGAAAATCAGAAAGAATAAAGGAAAATTAACGATGAAATTTGATTTCATTTCTTGGAATTTGAAGATAATAGGGTTTACATTTCGAAATTTAAAGACAAAAAACTAAAGAAAACATCCGAGTTACACCCTGAATAACTCGAGATGCAGAAAAAGTAGCAAGACAAGTCTATCGGGACTCCCTCCTGATTGGAAATGGCATAGCCTTCCAATTTTGCAACTTGGCATCTAGTCCCATATACAACACCTCGCAGTGCTAGTGCCCTCTCCTGGTTGAACCATATGGGTTTCGTAGAGCATTTTTCTCATTGCCCCACATATTTCCTCAATTTCTTCGGCCGTAAAGGCCTCATCGTCTTCTTCTTCATTGTACCTTGGCTTGACAAAAGTTTCATACAAATGTGGCAGTGGTTGAGGTAAAACCCATCCCTCATTTTTTCTCTTATTTGCCCACTTTACATCATCTAGGGTATGGTGGAAGCCTATCACGAAGAACTTCTAAGTTGAAGGCAGGGTGATAGGTTCTGCTATTCCTTGTAATGATTTCCCAAGCCCCTTTCCCAGTTTGAATCCACGTCGGATCATTTATTTAGCCACCATGATTGATGCATTATAAAGAAAGGGTTGGGGATAAGGGTGTCCTTCTTCATACTGGTCGGCGACCACAATTTCAAAAGTCTGATAAACTATGTGCTCGCTTCCTTCTCTTGCTTCAAGAAATGGGACTGAAGGGTCCCAATAGATTGATTTCTCATCTTCCCTGTGGACCACGATCTCTTAACCCTCATGCTTGAACTTTATGATTTGGTGAAGGGTAGAGGGTACAGCTGCGGCCGCATGAATCCATGGCCTCCCCAGAAGAAAGTTGTAGGACGTGTCCATGTCCAGAACCTAGAAAGTTATTTCAAAATCCACTAGGCCAATGGTCATAATCAGGTCGATCTCTCCAATTGTGTCCCTTTTTATACCATCAAAAGCCCTTACACAGACATTGTTGGGTCGAATTCTTTCGGTCCTAATTTCTATACGTTGTAAAGTCGAGAGCGGGCAGATGTCTACCCCGAAACCTCCATCCACCATAACCCTTTTCATGTAGTACCCTTCGTATTTGACTGTTAGCTGCATGGCTTTGTTATGTGTGGCTCCTTATGGGGGCAAGTCATTCCTACTGAAGGAAATTTGGTTGATTGCAAAGAATCTTTCTGCCATTCTTTCCATATGCTCTACAGAAGTCTCAACAAGCACATATGCTTCATTAAGAGTCTTAATCAATACCTTCTGATGTTCGGTGGAGTTCATCAATAGAGATAACAGGGAAACTTTTTCGGGAAACTTTCGAAGCTGGTCAATCACTTCATAATCCACCATTTTCATCTTTTGAAAGAAATTCTCTGCTTCCTCGGCACTCACAGGCTTTTTAGATAGGAAGCGCTTTCTGGTGGCATTGTTTATTTCTTCCAAATTGGCGTACTTTTTTGCAGGGTGGTTTTCTTGAACTGCTCCTAAGATTTCTTTGCCCTTATAGGTTACCACCGTTTTGTTGTAATTCCAGGGTACAACAGTAGGATCTGTCATGGGCATTTGTGACGCGCGACCAATAATCACGGGCTCATTCAGCCTTGGTGGATTAATCGGCCCCTGTATCACATAAGCCCCCTTGGGCACATACATCTGGGCTTCGTTGTTTAGCTTGAGTCTCCTAGGAGGACTCAAGGTCATTTGCCTTTCTTTGCGGCCCTGCGGTACATAGAGAACGGCATTTTTTGGGAAGCATTTCCCCAGTTTCTATTTCAACTTTCTTCTCCGGCTCTGGAGGGGCGGTTCTGTTCTTTTCCTCCCCTTTGTCTTGCTTCGGGGTAGCTTTTGGTTTCTTTTTTGCATCAGCGATTGCAATGATGACCTTCAACACTGGGTCAAATTCCTTATCCTCACAAATCATTCCAATTATCGGCCCGTTGTTGTGGGCCGGCAGTGGGTTATTAGTCACATTTGGGACTTCTTCATCCCTCAACACTACATTTCTTTGTTCTATCAAATCCTCCACGACTCTTTTCAAAGTCCAACAGTTTTCTGTATCATGCCCCTCAGCCCCTGAGTGATAAGCGCATCGGACGCCCCGTTGATAGGAGGGTGATTCTGGGTTTTTCCTATTTTGAGGAATGGGCTGTAACAGACCTATTTGAACAAGCTTCGGAAACACACTAGAGTAGGGTTCACCAATTGGTGTAAAATTTGGCCTCCTGGGCGGTTCACGAGGACGAAAGTTATTTTGTGGAGGACGGGGGTTATAGTGGTTTGGGTGAGGAGGTTGATTTCTGGGAAATGGAGCTCTATTTTGGTTAAATTGTTATTGTGTCCTGACATATGGTTGTGCATTCATCACCATGCAGGGCTGAGGAGTATAGGCCATATCTTGGTGGGGGTAGTAGTGCTGCGGGGGTCTTTCAGAGAAATGAAATCTGGTTGGATGGGGTTTTCTTACATTTGAAGTTGCCATTGTTGCTTCTTCCTTCTTCTTTCGGTTTGCTACTCCTCCAGACCCGCCTTGAATTGCTTTGGAGGTAGCCCTTATAGCAGACTGACTCAAGATTTGCCTTGTTTTCAACCCATTTTCAACCATTTCACCAATTTTGATGGCTTTGGCAAACGGCTTTCCCATTGCAGACATCATGTTTTGATGGCAGAGATTGAATACCCCAGCAGGGTATTTGGATAACTTATAGGGACGTTAGAAGTCCCAATCCAGGGATCGCACTTGGTGGTTCTTTTCCATTGCCCCAAGCGTCTAATATTTCCATCATGCGGAGATGCAAATTTCTATTTTCCTCAGCGGTTGCTGACTCGGAAGTTGGGATGGCAGAGATTGAACTTTCCTTCAAAATAGGAATCGTCGGTAGAGGAATTTCTGAAGACATTTCAACACTTCCTTTCGACCTCGTGAAGTATGTATGAATACTTTCTTGACCTTGTGAAGGATGATTGAACACTTCCTTTTGACCTCGTGAAATATGAATGTGAGGCCAGATTACCACAAAACCAACCACCTTTCTATAGAACCTGGATACAGCGACAACCGGTTAATTTGAGGCAAATAACATATAGGTAATCTCACATTGGGGTGTGATGCACCTATATAGTTAAATGGATTTCTACATGTTTTGCAACGGTTGCATGCGTCATTCCGGCCTTTCTTTATGCTTTTTCCTATTTCCTTTTATTTATATCCTTTATTTAGGGTTACGATCGAATCCGATGAAGATTGCCTACGTATCATGACCCCGCACGAATCAGACCAAGCGTAGTTCGCAAAAATGAATGCAAAAATAAGAAAACAATTTTGGGAATTTTCAATTATGCGATTATAAAAGCTACTAGACTATTATTATTACAAAAACATACTCAAAAGCAAAAATACAAACTCTATTTAACTAAGAATACATCAAAACTTCAAATCTTAGGGCCCACGGGGCATCATTCGGCATTGTCGTGGGCCTGCGTGCAAGACCCCTTTGCAACTGATCTAAATTATTCATGACCTGGCGAACAAATATCATCACTGAGGCAAAGAACGTGGTATGACCCATTCGTTCCCCGGCCTGACACAATATAGTTGGCAATGACTTTGATCCTTTCCCTGATCCGGCCCTTTTCTTGGAGGAGTCGACTTATTTGTTGGGTACGAGCTTCTAGCACCTGAGAGTCCTGGAAGTGAAGTTCTTGTAGAAACTTTATTTCTTTCTCCATCTCGGCAATTAACCCATAGCAATGGTCCCTCTCAGCCTGAAATTCTTTGTCTTGCCGGGCGGCCTTTCTTCCATGGTACTCATTTTTCTACTCATGCTGGCAATGGTTCCTTCGTAGTTTCTCTTCATTTATTGCACAAATTGGGCTCTTTCTTCAGTCTTCTTGGCCCACTGTGCCCGAAGTCTTGCCACGTTTCCTTCGAATTTTTCTAATTCTTCCTGGCAGTCCAAAACTCGTTTCTTTAACCCTTTAATCAACCTTTCATCAGATAGACTTCTTTCTTGGTTCCCGGCATCTATTTTCATTTGCTGCATTTGGGCTTTGAGTGCTTTATTCTCCTGAGCCAACTTCTTTATATATCCTTCATCGGCTGCAGCCTGTACACTTTTTTCGAATTGGAAATCTCGGACCTGTTGCTCCAACTGTCCTATTCTAGCTCGGTACTCCTTTTCCTTGGCTTGCCAAATCCATTGAACCTGGACCCCATCGGTGAATTTCTGTACGTGTGGCCTTTTAGCGGGCCTCTCAGGGATTTGAAACTTTTTACCAAACCATGTCAAATATTTGGGATCTACCTCACCTCTAGCTTGGTCCTGTACTATGGTTTTAGGCTCGAGGAACCGGCACTCATTCCATATCTTTCAGATTCTGCCTTCGGGGAATGTAGCCTTCGGGCCTAACTCAATGACTTGCCCACCCAGGTCTTCATCATTATGCATTGTCTAGAATCTTCCAAGTTGTCGCAAAACTCCGTAAGGAGCATAAGGTTGTATGCTTCGAATACCCATCAAAAGAATATAAGGGACCTCTGCTGATGTGTATACAGCTTCAGTAGCAGGAAGCCACCCATAAGCCCATTCAACTTTATCTACGGTCAGGGATCTAAAGTATGACGACTAGGCCTCAGCACCTTCAGGGAACTCAATACTCGTCACCCGGGTCCCGAATTCCGCAATACAACTCTTCCCGGTTAAACCGTAGTTCATATACCCTGTGTGATGATAGAGATGCTCCTGCATCCACAATTGTAACAAAATATTGCAACCTTGAAAAAATTTCACACCTTCCCGACACTTGGTCAAAGCTCGGTACACTTCTGCTACAATTAGGGGAACCACTGTGCTAGTAGATTTTTTCATGGCAACATCTAGCATTCCTACCAGGTCGAGGTCTATGTGACCATCTTTTCTCGGACAAACCACCACTCCCAGAAAGGCTACCATGAAGGCTAATCCTCGGCGGGCTTCCCATTTGTCTTTATTCCCGGCATATGTCAAGTCGGTGTTGGGTTCCTCGAAACCTTTTGGGTTACTATACCGATGATATAAGAAATGCAATGTACAACACCCTTCTGCTATATGTGTGTCTTGGATGTCCCGGCTGATGTTCAACAAATCCAAGAACCTATGAAGGGTTACCGGTCGTGGGGCCAATGGGTATCTACCTCGGAGGTTCCCGTTGAGACCCGCGTATCTCGCAATCTCTTCTAGTGTAGGTGTGAGTTCAAAATCTGAAAATCGGAATACATTATGGGTCGGGTCCCAAAATGGTATTAGTGCCTTGATAATGTCCTTCCTTGGTTGGACGTTCAATAAATCAACAAGATCGCCCAAAATTTTGACCACTGTATCTCTACTTCCTTTTCCCAGATCACGCCACCACATATGGAGTTTCAAGGGGATCTCATTCAGGACTGAGAAGGTTTCGATGTTATTTGAAGTCATCCTGCACATTTATTTAAAGGGGGAATTTAATGATTTATTTTGAAAAATGGCTATTTTTTTTATTAAAAAAAAACAAGGACGTTGTTTTGCAAATACGGCCTTTCGGCACTTCTAGGAGGAATATTTTAAGGATGTGCCCGCAAACCATTTAAAAAGCCTCAGGGTAGTTGTTCTTGCAAAAATGACCTTCCGGCGTCCTTTGAAGACATTCGGCTTTTTTTATACAAGAATGACCCCACCCGATTTATTTGACAAGAAATTAAAATTTTGACATATTTGGGCTATTTTTACAAAAGGGAAGTTGGACCCGATGAGGGTTGACTACGTATCTCACATCCGGTGTGAATCAAACCAGCGTAGTTCGGGCAAATAAGATAGACTATTTTCTCTTTTCCTCAAATAAACTATTTTGAAAACAAGACAAACTAAAAATAAAGACCTTTTTTTTTTGTTTTTTGAATAAAATAAACTATTTAAAAATAATAATAATAAATTATTTATCTTTTTTTTTAAAAAAGGCAGAATTTTGACGCTATTCGGGCATTGGTATTTTTCAAAAATAGTGATTAATTCTCTTAAACTTCTACACTGCTACTTCTCTTTTTTTTTCTTTTTTTTTATTATTTAAAAGCCGGTCAGCATGCAAGTCCGAAGCAAATAAATTCACAGGTAGCAAGTAAGATGCATCAGGATGGTCTTTTTTATTTCGGGTACACCTGTCCTAGACAGACCCAACCCCTGTGTTGAGTCTCCAAGGTCAAATGCACGTGATGCAAACAAATATTCCTACTAGGGATCCGGCGTGAGGCTTTGTTATACTAGGTTAAAAACCTGGGTTTATTGTTCTAGACCTGGCTTACCCGAGCGGACAACTCGAGCCGGGGGAGGGGGGGGACAACGTACCGGGGATACGGAAGCTCCGCCGGCTTAGCAACTTATCTAAACCTCGTTCTAATTTGGGAAAGACTCTAAATAGAAGAGAAGCTACACGAAGTGCACCCTTCTCCATGATGTAGAAGACTCGGAGAGAGGATGGGATTCGCGACAGTTTATATATACAATTTCAACAAATATCAAAGCAGTAAAACATTTAGCACATATAGAATGGAACATGTAGAAAAATTAGATAAAGCCAAATATAACAATTGTATTAAGCTCGAATTCTTGAAACCTGAATCAGAATTCTGGGTTCTCATCCCCAGCAGAGTCGTCAGAGCTGTCACACCTCCTTTTTACGCACCACCCCTGAGGGATAAATGCATAAGGGAGTTTCTTCCAATTTAAAGTGACATTATTCGAAATGGGATTATTTATTTATTTCAGAGTCGCCACTTGGGAAAGGTTTGCCTTCTGGTGTCCCAAGTCACCGGTTTATCTTGAATCCCAATTCGAGGAAAATATTCGACTTTCCGAGTAAAGTCTGCGAACCAGAAATTCTAAGTAAGGAATTTTGTTGACCCGAGGGAAGGTGTTAGGCACCCCCGAATCCCGTGGTTCTAGCACGGTCGCTAAAACTGTTATATTTTGGCTAAAAATCATATTTTAATACATGTTATCCTATAGTGCAATTTTAAATATTTTTTACCGCTTTATTATTATTTTTAGTGAGAATTGCAACGTCGTGAAAACATATCTCGAACCACGTCACATCAATGTACCCGTAGTTATTGACGTATTTCGACTTCGTTGAGATTTGGATTTGGGTCACATAAATATGCACCCGAATTTAAGAAAGTAAATTATTAGAAGCGCGCCTAAAGATACTAGCGCGTTATTATTTTGGGAAAAAAGCCGTGAAATTCACTAAATGGCATGTCCCGAATCTACATATTTTAATACACATTCATGAGGGCCCCACAATTTGTGTGTTTTATTTGGCGAAGCTCGTCTCACTTATTTTATTTAAAAGTCCATCCTAAAGTAAACTATGATATTCTACATTGTTTGTCTCTAAAAGGAAGCCTAATTAATTAACATGCTTGAAAAGGCTTCGAGTTATTAGTTATTAAGTTAAAACAAACGCAAACGAAAAATTGCACTCGAACTTGTATAGAGGGAGATTATTTTGATTCTTGTCCTACTAGTGAATATTACTAAGTATGAGATTATGAATAGGACATGAGATTGACAATAATATTACTAAGACAAGCTAACTATTCTCAACCTAATGTAAACTAACATTTTTAGATGAATTGGGCTGTTAGAAATAACCACATGTAATATAGAGCCCCCCTTTTGAACCTTTTTTACAACTATTGAAAATAGATAAGTATTTGAGAAACTGACATTAGGCTAACATTGTTCAAACAACCAACTCAATTCAAATTGCTTTTTAAACAATTTTTGTATATACAAAAACTAACAGGAACAAAACTACTGCTAATGGAACCTACTACATTAATCTACAGGAAACTAAAAAGTTCATTGGCTTTAACACATAGCCATTTATAGAACTCCTTCTTTTCAGTCCCATTATACAGGTAACAACAACCCTAAGGAGGAAACTAAGCAAATTAAGATGTATACTATCTACTTCTACTGAAACAGTGAGAGTGCATAAATTCCAGAAGGCCATTTGAGGACATATTTCATTGCTGCATTTCAACTTCAAAAGCTGTATCAATACAAAGTTCAAGTGTATACCTGGTTTTGAATTAAAATAGAAGGAAGGAGAGGTCAGCAATAGCAAGTGTAACAGCAATTTGGAGTTCAAACAGCAACACGCACAACCAGTTCAGCCCAGAAACACACTCAAACACAACCCGAAATGAAGCGTGAAACAACAACCACAGCAAATACTCAGGCAGACTCAAACAAACTCAAATGTGCTTGAAATTGAACCCAGGAATTCCAGATGAACCAACAAAGAGTAGACAAGTTTCAATGAAATAGTAGATTTATTTCAGTAAAGTGTTCAAGCCCTTTGTAATCTCAATGTCATGTATTCCTGAACTCTCCTCTTTCAGATCTTGAATTCTTTAACTCTTTAACAATTCCTCTTCTATCTTTTTTTCAATATGAATCTCTGTAACTTGAAGCAGATTTTTCAGAGTATTTTCCTTTTGTCTGTGTGTGTATATATGTATTCTTTTGACTCTTTTTTTTCTAAGCTCTGGTTTTCTAGCTCTTTTATATCCTTTCCCAACTCTTTCCTTTCCTGATTTTAGGCAACTAGTGTACAATAAATTGACTTCTTTTAAGCCTTAAAATCAGAAAGTTGTCCTCCACTACTAGTTGTCTTTTTAACTTTTTTTTAATCTACTTAGAATTGTCCCTCTTCAGGCCATTATTAAACCTTAAGTATTCAGTAGTCGTTAAACAAATTATTTATAATCTAACTCCCCAAAATACCCCTGAAACCCCTGAGATTTACTCTACCCCTTTAATATGTACTGAAACTTATCAGTTATAACCAATTCCCTAAAGATTATCAAGCATGGAAGACAACAGTTTATAGACCAACCAACAAACTAAAATTAAGATGCACAAGTCTGTACAAACCAGAAAATAAACCAATCAAACAGGCTACAGACAACATTAACGAATCAAAAAAAAAATAGAACACATGATCATTATAAATACACTGAACGAGAATGAGCTGCAATCATATGCGAAAACATGGTAAATAACAATGAGAAAGGGAAATTGGAACAATTTGACACAAATGATACCAACAGGTTTATTTCAACACAGAATTAGAACAGAAAAGAAACAGGAAGGTAAACCTACTGGAATGAACCAATAATTAAACTATTATCATGTTAATCTAGCATTCAAACATAATATACTAATCGACGATACTTATTCAATCGATTACACAAATTATAACATATAATTATCAACAATCAGAAAACTTGGACCAAATAAAAAGGTCTAACAGAGGAGAAAGGGACAAGAGACAAACTAAATGAAAGATCAAGTAAACAAAACACAACTGATCCCAAACGTATAAATAACAAACATAGAACAGAGGAGGAGAGGAAATACCTCAAAAATCAGAAAACACATGAACTCTGCTCTCATCGACTTCAAATCGAACTTTTTGAGGTCAAACAGACCTTAATCGAGTGTTCTCGATTGAGAACACTCAACTAAGGTCGATTTGCAACCTCAAAAACCCTAATCTCGTACAGGTTCTGGGTTTTGGCTTTTTAGGTCTCTTCAGTTGATTTAGCATTTGACAACTTCCAGCTCGATTCGATCTGAAACCTCATGGGATTTGGGATGAGGGTAGTCTAGAGGTTAACTGGTGTAACTTTGGGAGGGTTTAGGGTTGGCTCCACCACCAAGGAATTTTGGGGCAGCGCTAGGGTTCATGTGGTAAAAATTGATATTCGACGAATCCTGGGTTGATTCGACGAAAACCAAAGGTGTCCTAGTGGTGAAGGAGGTCTAGGGGTGTCATGGTGTTGATTTGGTGGCCATCGGACAAACTAAGGTTGGGGCCTGATTCTTCGATTGAATATTCGAATAGCCTGGTTGGGATTCGAAGATAATGGCATGGAGATTTGGAATGGGGAGGTCGAGGGGAGGCTGTGGTGTAAAGATGGAGGCATTTGGCCTACCGGAACTGCCATGAGGCGATTTCCGGTGGGCGGAGCATGGTGGGGGAAGGCGGAGGGTGCTGGTCATGTCTCTAAAGCTTAGAGACAAGAGGGGGGTTTGTCTTGGGGGGGCTGGGTAGGAATTAGGTTTATCTATCAAATTAGGGGAATAATCCAGGTCGTTGGATCAATTGAGATCAATGGCCTGGATCAATTCCCTTGTAAGGAACGACGTCGTTTGATTAAATGAGGGGGTAGACCGGGCGTAGGAATGGATCGGGTCTGGAGACGGGTTTGGGAGATGGGACGAGGGATGTTGGATTGTGATCAAATGGACGGCTGAGATGGATAGCCATCAAAACGACGTAGTATTCTACCTATACTACGTCGTTTGGATGGTCTCGTGGAGTGAGTTACTGGACCAGGTGAAGACGGTGTTCTGGGCCTTGGCAAATTTGGGCCTGGTCCGAATTTGTTCTCTATTTAATTTTTTCTTCTTTTTCTTTCATTTTCTTTTTAGTTCCTAATTACCAAAATTCCTAAATTAAATTGTAAAAAATC
>MU665168.1:0-11800 GCA_026770625.1 Nicotiana glauca
ACCACCACCAACGGAACCTCCTCCGAACCTTGAAGGATTTATGAGATTTGTTAGAAATACAATGTAGATTATGGTATAACTTGTACTTACACACATCTTCTTTTAGTTTTTTTTCCTTTTAATGGTGGTATTAGTATCTTGTTGTTCTCATTCCATTGGGGGGAGGAAGACTAAGAAAGATATGCCATTTTTGGTAATAAAAATTATAAGACATGCCTTTGAATATCTTTTTGCAATATTTTTTTGTCTTTAACTTGCNNNACATAACATAACATACTATATATATATATATATATACTAAAAAATATTACAAGAAATTATATTTGAAAATATATATACTGTCAGATGCTCGAGGGCAATACCTGAGAGCTGTAACAAGCCCTCGGCTGTTGAGAATAACGGAGTGGTGGCGCGCTGATAGGTGCTGATGGCGAACTGAAAAGCTGCTGGTCAGAAGACTGTGGCTGAGAGCCACGACCACCTGAAGTACCATGTGAGACCTGTAAGGATGACTGAAAGGGCCTCGGAGGATGGCCTCTACCATAATAATCCCCAACTCCAGACGAGGTACCACTGAACCTACCTGCATGACGGGTCCCCTTATCTGACCCATGACCACCTCCTCGTGCAAGATCCATCTCAACTCTACGGGCCGCATTGGCCGCCTCCTGAAAAGAAATCTCACTCCCGGCTCCCATAGCCATCTGGAGACGGATCGGCCGAATCAATCCATCAATAAATCTCTGCACCATCTCTCGCTCTGTGGGGAGTATAACAATAGCATGGCGTGCTAGATCTACAAACCGAGTCTCATACTGAGTGACTGGGAGAAACTTCTCGAAAACAACTCTGCAAACTGGTCCCAAGTCAATGATGACGACCCTGCTGGTCTGGATAAAGAATAGTCCCTCCACCAAGTCTTGGCTGATCCTGCTAGTCGAAAAGTGGCGAAGTCGACCCCATTGGTCTCCATAATACCCATTGTCCGAAAGATCTCAGGGCAGCTAAATAAGAAATCTTGTGGATCTTCTGAAGGAGTCCCTCCACCAAGTCTTGGCGGATCCTGCTAGTCGAAAAGTGGCGAAGTCGACCCCATTGGTCTCCACAATACCCATAGTCCGAAGGATCTCATGGCAGCTAAATAAGAAATCTTGTGGATCCTCTGAAGAAGTACCGCTGAATGTGGTGGTGAAGAGCTTGGAGAACCTATCAAGCCTCCACAAAGCATCTGTAGACATAGCCGCTCTATCGCCGACCTAGGTCACAATACCTGGCTGAACTGCCACAGCTGGCTGGACCACTGGAATATGAGCCTGGGGAGCTACCTTCTCCGGAGTACGTGTAGTAGGAGTCTTAACTACTCCTCCAACCTGAGAAGTGGCTGGTGCTACTGGAAGCAAACCCGCTCTAGTGACGCTATCCACAAAGCCTGCCAGTCTGACCAAAGCGTCCTGAAGATTTGGGGTGACCATGAACCCCCCTGGGACCTGAGCTGGGCCCACCGGAGCTGCTGGGGCTGGAACCTCCTCATCATAATCAATATGAGGCTCCACCTCGGGGACTACTGCCCGGGGCTGAGCTCTGCCCTGTCTCGTCCTCTGGAACTCGTAGGAACTGTTGTTGGGGGCTCGGGCTGCTGCGTGGTAGAAGAGGAAGAACGTGTTCTCGCCATCTGCAAAAGAATAGAGTAGAAAGACAATTAGTATTTGAGTAACAGAATTGCACGACAAGAAAGAACAAAAGTGAAATTTTTCCTAACTTTGTAGCCTCTCGGGATAAATACAGACCTCTCCGTACCGATCCCGCAGACTCTACCAAGTTTGTCCGTGAGTAGCGAGACCTATGTAACCTAGTGCTCTGATACCAACTTTTCACGACCCAGATTTCCCACCATTGGGAGTCGTGATGGCGCCTACTAATAGGATCTAGGCAAGCCAACTCAATTTACTTCATTTAGAAATTTTCGACCATTTAATAAAAACAAAACACAATATGATAAAGCGGAAGTCTTAAATATAAATAATTGAAAACAAAAGCGGAAGTTCAATCACAAACTCTACCTAGAGTGGAGTCACTAACTCACGAACGTCTATAGAATACTAAAAAACAGAGTCTGAATAAAATACAATACTGTTTGTTCCGGTACAAGGACAACAAACGAAATAAAGATAGAAGAGACTCCGGGCCATGCGGACGTCAGCAAGGCTACCTCGGGATCTTTGGATTGAAGTCAGCTCCCAACGCTCCTACTGCTGTCCAAAAGCTCCTACTCCGGTACTGTGATCTGTGCAAAAAGATGCACAGAGTATAGCATCAGCACAACCGACCCCATGTGCTGATAAGTGTCTGGCCTAACCCCGACGAAGCAGTGACGAGGCTAGATAGGACTGCCAATCAACCTGTGCAGATATATATACAAGTACTACAAAATAACAACAGAAAGTAATAATTAAGACTGGGAGGGGAACATGCTTTTGGGGATAACAGATAAAATGGAACGGTAGGAATAAATAAGGAAAAACTACAACTGATCCGTTCTAACACAGAATACGTGGTCGGCGTGCCACACGATCCCATTTCATAAAATATAAGTGGTCAGCATTCCACACGATCTCATTTCATTATATATGAGTGGTCGGCGTGCCACACGATCCCATTTCATAATATATATAAGTGGTCGGCGTGCCACACGATCCCATTTCATAATATATAAGTGGTCGGTGTGCCACATGATCCCATTTCATAATATATAAGTGGTTTCCTGGCAAGGGAACAAGTATCAATTCAACTATCCCGGCAAGGAAGAATACAAATAAACAGTTAATTCCTGGCAAGGGAGCAACAACAATAACTTACACATCCCGGCAATGGAATAATTACATCTCTTTCTCTTTTGTTCATTTCTTACTTCCTAACCATGTCATAATTCGAGCCAACGCTCAAAGGAGTCTAAAAAATCATATTTCCTCGTCATACTGTTATCGAAGACATCAATTGAACAAGGTAGAGTCACTACAGAATCCCAAATAAGCACAAGTAAGGACTCACGGTCATACTAGACACCGGTGTATAGATACTCGTCACCATGCCTATACACCGTACTCAACATTTAGCAATTAGCAAATAATACTCTAATCCTATTCCCTCATGCCAAAGTTAGATCAAACACTTACCTCGAATGCTCCAAACTCAACTCAAGCCTCTATTATAGCTTTACCCCTCGAATTCGGCTCCAACTCGGTCAAATCTATGAAATAATGACCATACAATATTAATAATAGCTAAACAAATCAAACCCAAAGCCTAAATATGAACTTCTAGCTTTCTTCCAAAAATTCCCAAAATTGACCCCGGGCCCGCTTGGTCAAAATACGAGGTTTGAACCAATTCCATGTCACCCATTCCCCCACGAGCCCGGATATACAATTTGTTTTCAAATTTGACCCCAAAACGAGATCTAAATCAAAGAAAATTAAGAAGCCCTAGTTCTACCCATTTCCCCCAATTTCAACCCTAGATTACATGATTTGAGCCTAGGAATTGGATAAATGATGAAGGAAAATGAAGGAAACAAGTTAAATAATACTTACTCAAGAAGCTTTGGTGAAGAAGAGCTCTAAAAATTGCTTATGGGTTGTGGAGAAGATAAACTTGTGTGTATTTTGTGAAATATCCCGTCACTGGTTCTGTTTTGAACTTTAAAAATCACTGGGCAAAAATTCTCTATGCGATCGCGGAGAAGACATTGCGATCGCATAGGGTAAAGGGGAGTAAAACATTGCGATCGCGGAAGACACGTTGCGAACGCATAGAGGAAAAACATGTGCAGTCCAGGTTTGGATTTTAACGAAGTGCGAATGCGGGGTAGGAATTGCGTTCACATTGAAGAAGCTGGCAAACCTATGCGATCGCATAGAACAAATGTGGGCACCTGGAAGACTACACTATGCGATCGCGAAGCAACCTATGCGATCGCATAGAACTAAATACCAGAACACCAAAACTGATATTTTTGCAATTTTTCCAATTCCGGAAACACTCCGAAACACTCCCGAGCCCTCGGGGCTCCTAACCAAACACACACACACATTAACTCAACAATATCCTACAAACTCAACTGTGCGATCAAGCTGCCAAAATAACATCATAAACGAGGAATCAAACCTCAAAATCATCACTTTTCATTCAAATTTCATATGCTTTCATTTTTTTATATTTAGGTCCGAAACACGTCAAATGATGTCCGATTTCGACCAAACTTCACAGGAAGTGTTTAAACCACATATAAGACATGTACCGGGTGCCAGAACCAAAATACGGGCCCGGTACCATCGCTTTCTAATCCATTTTCATTTCAAATTTCCAACTAAATTTCAGAAAAATAATTTCTTTTAAAAATTTATTTCTCGGGCTCGGGACCTCAGATTTCGATTCTGGGCATACGCCAGAGTCCTATATTTTTCTATGGACCCTCCGGGACCATCCAATAACGGGTCCGGGTCTGTTTACCCAAAATATTGACCCAAGTCAACTTTAATCATTTTAAAGCTACATTTTGAAAATTCTCATAAAATTTATCATATAAGCTTTCCGGCTACGTGCCCGGACTGTGCACGCAAATCGAGACGAGTAAAAATAAGGTTTTAAAGGCCTCGGAAGCACGGAATGAAAGAGAAAATAGGTGATAACCCTTTTGGTTGTCATAGATTGGTGGCCAAGTCATCACCCACTTTGATAAAAATAATTAAGGAAGTTGTATAAGCTTGCTAAGCTTATGGATGGAATTCACAAAAGCCATAATCTCAATGTGATGGATTCAGCAAATATCATACAAGCTTATGATTAAACTCACAAAGATATCATATGGAATTTTCTACAAAAATTCATACAAGACTATTTAGCAACGTGAGAATTGTGATTCTAAGAGAGCGCGATGCAATCTTTCTCAAGAGTATCATACGAATTTTCCCCTACTTTGATCCGCCGTTATGTGTTCATTGCAAAAGATGTATGTTAGAGGGATTGTCAAGAGAATTGGCTCAGGTATGTTAAGGCTATCCCTTCTTTCTTTTTGGCATAATGCATACGATACAAACGAAATGAGCAAATGCACAACTTCCATAAATGACTCTATTCATAGAAATACTAGAGATGCATATGTTTTTGAATTCCCATGTATCTTATTATTACATCTTATGTTCATGGGTCTCAGGAAAATATGTAAGTTGAAAAAGTTTACTTCATGATATTAATCAAAGGCATAATGGTCTTACGATATTCCGGGAGATTTTATTGACGTACTTCTCATGCATTGCATTCATTTATGCATGTATGTTGACCCATGACCATATGGTGTTATATATGCATATATATGTATATTATATGTATATAGGATATGGAAAAAGGTTACGACATTATATACGCACCACAACCTGATCAACTGGTATACATTGATGATTTGCCCACAATGGCCGAGATGATATGATAGGATGCCCTCAGAGGCTTGATGATGTTATATACATATATACCTATGAATGGTATGACATTTATATACATATGCATAATATTATAATATTAAATGATTCATAGAGCTATTCAGACATACATGTTGAGTCTTTTACTCCAAGTTTCCCTCATATCTATTATTTACTGATTTTTATTCCTTACATACTCGATATATTATTTGTACTGACGTTCTTTTTACTTCTGGATGCTGCGTTTCATGCCCGAAGGTCCCGATAGATAGGTTGAGAGCCCTCCAAGTAGATTATCAGCTCAGCAGAAGGTGTTGGTACGCTCCATTTGCTCCGGAGTTGCTTATGTGGTCAGTATGATTATGACATATATCGATTAGTAGGGCGAGGACCTGTCCTGACCTGTATGATATTTATGTACTCTTAGATACTTGTAGATATATGTCATGTACGTGAAAGATCGTATGGCCTTATCGGCCTATGTTCAGTGTACGAGTGATCATTTTGGTCTATAGGCCAGTATGTCATTTGTATAAGTTTGTATTCTCTCATGCTTTACTTCAGTTCATTTACCTATGATAGAATGATACGAAAGATATGTTACGTCGGTACTCGGTTGAGTAAGGTACTGGGTGCCCATCGCGACCTCGGTTTGGGTCGTGACACCTTGTCCTCTTCCAGCCAACATAGTTAAAGGCTCCTTGTCTTAATTAGCTACACTAAGTGTTCGTTGAATCTTTTCCTGGACTGCTAATGCATATGCTTGATTCATAGTTAACACGGGTGTTTTAAGAATGATCTCACTTCTCACATGATTGTAGATTTCATTTAAACCAACAAGGAATCGCAATAAATGTAAGTTTTTAAGCCGATCTAGAAAAGGCCTAGTTTCCTCACAATCACATCCTGCTCCTGGTACCATTAAATCCATTTCATCCCATAAATCCTTCTTTTAAGTATAATAGGATGTTATAGAGTCTGTACCTTGCCTCAGAGTTCCTATTGTTGTCCATAAGTGATAAAACCTAGTAAGGTTCGATTTGTTAAAACGTTCCTTAAATTCATTGAATACCTTCATTGCATCTAATGCATAGATGATGTTCGGTTGTAATTCAATAAATATAGTGCGACCAATTCATGAAAACACCATAGTGTTACATCGTTCCTATTGATGCCCTAATTTCCCTCCGTATGAGCTTTTCAAACAGTTTCCATCTATGAACCCTATCTTGTTATTCACCAATAATGCCATTCTCATCTATCTGCTCCATAGCGTGTAGTTTTCAAGTCATGTGAGCTTGATATCAATCAATTCTATTCCAGGAGTGTTAGTTTGTTATAAAACAAGTGGACGATTGTGATCAATTTGCAAATTTTCAGCTTTCGCCATGACTAACCAGCTTAAGATTCGAAAATGGCCATCAATAGAATTCTAAAATCTTCAATCCGATCTCAAATCGCCCACTCTGATACCATGATAGAATCTATGTACAGATCTAGCGGAAGACACAATTGCATGTGATAAGAAGAAAAATAGTATAGAGAGAAGAAGATAATTTTATGATCTGGGAATAACCGACTCTGTTAATACAGAGTTGGTTATATAAAGCTACCTCACACAAGTCACGTGTGTAAAATGAGTAAAATAACTACAATACCCCTTACTAACTAACATAACTACCACATGGCTAACATACCTTACTTTAATAAACCCAAAGGGTGTTCGATCTTAAAATGGGTTTCTGCGGTTTGGTAATTAGTTAATGCAATTTCTATTATTTTGGGTAATTATAAGCTATGAACATTTATGTTATCGGAAACGTAAAAGAAAGAACACAAGATTTAACGTGGTTCGGATCAAAATAATCCTACGTCCACCAGAGAACAATTGCCTTTTTATTATTTACAAAGGAATGGGAGATTTCCCAATTACACTTAAGAGAATTTCTCTCTTAACTCTCTACTCACTACAATTTATTGTATTGTTTTTGGGATGATTTCTACAAATGAAAGAGTGCATCTATTTATAGAGGTAAGGACCTCCTCTTGATGTCATTGGTGACATCAAACTACCTCTTCTTGATGTCATGGGTGACATCAAAGGAGGAAGCTTCCTCCTAGCATTCATGACAACTATTTCCACCAACCCTTCCAATTGGCATGCCATTGTTGACTAAACATAAACCAACATTTTCAGCATGTCATTGTTGACTAAACATAAACCAACATTTTCAGCATGTCATTGTTGACTAAACATAAACCAACATTTTCAATCTCCACCTTGGTTTGCGTTTCGAGTGTGCATGTGAAAAACTCTGGCCAAAACTTCTAAGCTTACTAGGCAATCCCGTTGTAAGAAACAAGAAGAATCAAACCATGGTTGAACATACCACCTCCACCTAACAACTGTTCTCTTCGGAGTCGCATCAGTTGATGCACACCCCTGCCAAGTCTTTGCAGTGTGCAAACTTAGCGAGCGGGACTATCTTGGTCAACATATCTGCAGCATTATCGTCTGTGACAACCTTCACGACCTTGATAGTTCCCTCTTCAACAATATCTCGAAGGAAATGAAATCTGACATCAATGTGTTTAGTGCGCTCATGAAATATTTGATTTTTCATTAGATGAATANCAACCAGATAGCTTCCTTCATCGCCTCCGCTGCTGCTATGTATTATGCTTCTGTTGTAGACAAAGCGACAATCGACTGCAGAGTCTACTTCCAACTAACGGCACAGCCAACGAGGGTAAATATGTATCCAGTTGTGGACCTTCTTCTGTCCAGATCTCCTGCATAGTCAGAATCCACATAACCGAGAATTGAAATACCTCCACCACTTTTTAGAAAGGTCAGATCAACACCAGAAGCTCCTTTGAGATATCTCAATATCCACTTGACAGTTTCCCAATGCCTCTTTCCTGGGCTGGACATGTATCTACTTACCACACTTACATATTGAGCAATATCTGGACGTGTGCATACCATAGCATACATAATTCTACCAATTGCACTGGCATAAGGAATCTTTGACATATGATCCACCTCATCCTTGGACTGAGGCATTTGTAACTCTAAAAGTTTAAAATGAGGAGCTAATTGTGTACTTACAGGCTTGCACGTATGCATATTGAATCTCTCGAGAATCCTTTCAATATACCTCTTCTGAGAAAGATGTACAACACCGTCTTCTCTTGAAATCTCCATACCAAGGATTTTCTTTGCAGCTCCTAAATCCTTCATGTCAAATTCCTTACTCAACAGTTTCTTCAAAACATTTATCTCTGTAATGTTGTTAGCAGCAATAAGCATATCATCAACATACAACAATAAATAAATCATTGAGTTACCAGACATCTTCTTGTGATACACACAGCTATCAAATGCACTCCTTGAGAATTCATGTGTAGTCATGAATGCATCAAACCTCTTGTACCACTGTCTAGGGGATTGCTTCAAACCATACAAAGACTTCTTTAGTTGGCATACGTGATCTTCTTTTCCCTCAGCTAGGAAACCTTCAGGCTGATCCATATAGATTGTCTCTTCTAGATCACCGTATAAGAAAGCAGTTTTGACATCAAGTTGTTGAAGCTCCAAGTCATATTGTGAAACCAATGCTAGTAGCACGCGAATTGAGCTATGCTTCACGACTGGAGAGAAAATTTCATTGTAGTCAATTCCCTCCTTCTGACTGAAACCTTTTGCAACCAATCTCGCCTTAAACCTAGCATCTTCCACTTCAGGAATTCCCTCTTTCTTTCTATAGATCCACTTGCATCCAACTGTCATCTTCCCCTTTTGTCTTTTCACTAAGACCCATGTCTAATTCTTGTGAAGAGACTACATCTTTTCCGTCATGGCTAACCGCCATTGTGCAGCATCCTTGCAAGAAGTTGCTTCAATATACGAGGAGGGATTCAGAACCTTAATCTCTTCTTGTGCAGCTATGAACGCATATGCAATCAAGTTTGCTTGATTTATAAGGCGTTCCGATTCTCGTATCTGCCTCTTCTCCCTCCCCTTCGCAATTGTGTATGGTTCATTGACAGAAATTTCTTCAAGGCCTACATCTTTTGACTCATCTTTAACCTGAGTCTCTTGATCATTTTCCTTGGCAAGCTCCACCGGAGGCTCTACCTGCTCGTTGTTCTTGTTTCCTGAAAACTCCACGGAAACTTTACGGGGATCAAGTATAGAGGATTAATCGAAGGTGACATCTCTACTAACTATAAATTTGAGTAAAGACCAACACCAAAGTTTGTACCCTTTTACTCCATCCACATACCCTACGAATATGACCTTCTTAGCCCTTGGTTCAAGCTTTCCTTCATTAACGTGATAATAAGGTGGACATCCAAATACTCGTAAATATGAATAGTTAGAGGGTTCACCTGACCATACCTCATTCGGAGTCTTAAAGTCAATTGCCGATGCTAGAGATCGATTGACAATATGAGCANTTCAAGAAGAGTTTTGTTCATTCTTTTGGCAACTCCATTCTGCTGTAGGGTATGCCTGACCGTCCTATGTCTTGAGATCCCATGAACCTTGAATAATTCATTAAACTCTTCATTGCAAAACTCCAAGCCATTGTCTGTGCGAAGATACTTGATTTTCCGCTCCATTTGGTTTTCAACCAAAATCTTCCACTCTTTAAATGCTTCAAAAGCATCACTTTTTGCCTTCAAAAAATGCACCCAAACCTTTCTTGAGAAATCATCAATAAAAGTGAGAAGATAACTATTTCCGCCCTTCGATGGAAGTTTAGAGGGACCCCATAAATCTGAATGGATGTAGTCTAGCACTCCTCTTGTCTTATGTTTGCCAGTGCTGAAGCAGACCTTCTTCTGCTTCCCTAGAACGCAGTTCTCACAGAAGTCAAGTGTGTTGATCTTCTCACCTTCCAAAAGGTTACGATTGCTCAACATCTCCAGTCTATATGCGCTCATATGACCCAGTCTCATGTGCCATAGTCTTGCCTTGTCATCATTAGATAACTGCACTGTAGATGCATTTGTAGAGCCAACAATGGTTCTTCCGGCCAATGCGTAAATGTCGTTCTTCAGCTTGCCTTTCAGCATGACTAAAGAACCTTTAGTCACCTTCATAGTTCCTGCTTCGCTCATGTACATGTAGCCTTGTTCATCCAGAATACCCAAGGAGATCAAATTCTTCTTCAGATCAGGAACATGACGGACTTGTGTAATAGTCCTCATGACTCCATCATGGCAGCGAACTCGAACTGAGCCAATGCCAACTATTGCACAAGTTGCATTATTTCCCATTACTACGGTTCCTCTACTTTTCTCATAGCTGCTAAACCAGTCTTTTCAAAACGTCATATGCAGAGTACAAGCAGAGTCTAATACCTATTTGTTTCCATAATTACTATTATTACACGATGTTATTAGTACATAATCATTATCAAAATCATGTACCTGTTCAATTGTAGATGCACTCGCCTTTTCCTTGAACTTTGACATTGGGCAATCTCGTTCAAAATGCCCCTTCTTTCCACAACCCCAACACTCTGTATTATTCTTGTTCACACGGGACTTTGATCTGTACTTTGATTTGCTCTTTCCCTGTTGGCTAGTTCGGCCTCTCACAAAGAGCCCATTTGCCTGGTCATCTCTGTCTCCTTCGATGTGCCTCCGCACATCACTAGAGTTAAGTGCTTGCCGCACTTGCTCAAGCTTCATAGGCTCCTTGCTATACATCATTGAATTCTCAATATCACAATATCCTGAAGTCAATGAAAATAACAAAGCACATGCAAGCGTCTTCTCCTCCCTTTTAATTCCTGCAATCTGCAAGTCCATGACAAGTTTATTGAACGCATCTAAATGATCTTGTAACGAAGTACCTGGCCCCATCTTAAATATGTGAAGACGTCGCTGTAACAACATCCTTGTTGTCACTGATCGGTCTTGGTATAGCCCTTCTAGCTTTTCCCATAACTGTTTGGCCGTCTCTTCGGTAGCTGTACTCACTTCACAAAGCACGTTAGGTGTAAGGGATAGTTGGATTGCACTCAATGCATCCCCTTCAATCTTCTCCATGTCGGGAGCTGATGTATCCTTAGGATACTTTCCGTCAATAGCATGGATTGAACCTTCCCTCCGCAGTAACGCCATCATCTGGATCTTCCAGATGTTGAAGTTGTTGCGCCCACTGAATCTATCAATTTCAAACTTCATAGAACTCATCTTTGCTTGTTCTTTCTCCTTGGATCGTTAAAGAATCATGTCGCTCTGATACCAATTGTTATCGGAAACGTAAAAGAAAGAACACAAGATTTAACGTGGTTCGGATCAAAATA
>MU665169.1:0-21460 GCA_026770625.1 Nicotiana glauca
AATACCCTCACTTGATACCACGTAGCCTAAGAATGCCACGGAATACAACCAGAAATCACATTTTGAAAACTTTGCGTATAATTTCTTTTCTCTCAGAGTCTGAAGCATTGTCCTCAGGTGCTGCTCATGATGTTCCCGACTCCAGGAATACACCAAAATGTCATCAATAAAGACAATAACAAAGACTAAAGATATGGCCGAAATACACTGTGCATCAAATGCACAAAAACTGATGGGGCATTGGTTAGCCCAAATGACATACAAGGAACTTATAATGATCATACCGAGTCCTGAAAGCAGTCTTTGGGATAGCTGGCTCCTGAACCTTCAACTGATGGTAACCTGAACACAAATCAATCTTAGAAAACACTTGTGCGCCCTGAAGCTAGTCAAACAGATCATCAATACGAGGCAAAGGATAATGGTTCTTCACTGTAGCCTTGTTCAACTTGAGATAATCGATACACATACGCATAGAACCATCCTTCTTCTTCACAAACAAGAAAGGAGCACCCCCAAGGTGATATACTGGGCCAAATAAAATCCTTATCAAGCAAACTCATGTAACTGATCCTTCAACATAACAGAAGGTTTCACCTAATCCTTAGTCCATAACCTTAGGACAGGGCCCAAACTTCAAAATCTGCCATTTGTCATAGGACCCGAATTCCACATCATCACACTGTATTTGTCTTATTTCGACACACTTCAACTTTTAATAGCACTTAAATACTTCGAAATTATTTTCTTCAGGATGTTACATTCTCCCCCACTTAGGGTCATTCGTCCTCAACTATACAACGTAACTTATCTCTTTATTCGTACTTCTTAATGTCTCAAATTTTAATTTTTTTTTTAACTCCCAAATTTTCCAGAAATTTCGGCAGAGCCTCCCCTGTAATTGGGCCTATCCACCTGCCAAAGTAACACCAAAACAACTCCTAATAACACATCCACAACCCAATGAGATACCACAATGTATATATCAATAATATTAATCTCTTCATTACAAGCATCACATTATCATAATGATATCTGGACATGAAACACATCATCTGTATGACCATAACCACGTCTCTGGCCATAAAAGTTGTTCATAAATTACAACATTGTCAATTAGCCTTATGTAAACAAACATCTTATTTCAAACCTCCACTTTACTCACAACGAGGCATGGAGACCTTATAATTACTCACCCGAATTAATGAGTCACATTTATCGCCACCTGGGCGCCCGTCTCATAGACTAAAACTCAACGTTTACAACACAAAAATGGCTGAATATGAACATAAAATATACAAGAATTGTCAAATAAGCCTATCAGGCATGACTCCCATTTAAAATATAGTACAAAATTTTAAATTTCATAAAAGGAGAATTTTTAACCCATAAACCTTTCACCACCAGGACCTTGTCCTTATATAACATCCACCGCAGCTTGTAGCTCGGTTTAAAATATTTCACATTATATAAAAGTTTGAGGATCTCATCCTCAACTCTTGAATCATAAGTATTTTCACATTGTGCCAACCAAAATTTTTCATTTCCTTTCTTTCTTCTTTTCAATAATTTCTAGCAAAGAAAATCACAACATATAATGAACCCTCATACCGATAAGGCATATAATTGATAATTGAAATTAATTATCCTAAAATCACATCAAAACCCACTGTAGTAAGTAATAGAAAGTCACTTTTAGCCTCATAGATATTCTTAGTGACCAACACATAATGATAGGGATAGCTATCTCCATATAATAGATCAACGTGTGTATTCACATAAGTAGATTTCAGGATTACGAAGCTCACTCATGAGTGGAGCATATTAAGAGGACTCGCCTCAATTTTCAAAATCAAATCAAATTAAGGAAAAATATCCCTTTTTTAACACTCATAATTGTACTTGTAATGACACCATATGGTGTAGTGGCCTCGGCCACACTATAGCAATTATATCAATGGGTCGGGCATCTACTTCTTAGGCGCCATCTACCCGTTCGTTCTCCATCTCTAACTTCTAGCGTATATAGATTAGTGACTATAATGGAGTGTGTTGACTATGTGTTTTGATGAAATAGATTTCTCCCAAGTCTGGGATAATTTCTCATGATGTTTCTAGTATCACCACATTCATAACAACCCATATGCAGTTCGGCTACTCATACTGAGTCTGTGCCGGATAACTAGAATAACCATTTAGGGAATCTCATGCTAGTGGTGCATTAAAAGATAATTGTCCCATGAGAGTGCCCTGATTAACTGGAGCACTACGAGTATTCTAAAATTATTTTCATTTCCTTGCTGATACTGAAATGTAGAACTATTATAAACATAGGAACATCGAAAGTCCCAACATCATCCCATACAAATATCAGCTCTTACTCATATATAAGTTTCAGAGAACTTTTGAATACCACATAAATACAACACATGCCAAATCTGATATGACACATGACCCACAATTTGATCGTTGGTAGTGGACTCCCTTCACTTAGTGCAAGGCCATAAGATACATCCTGATACTCCATAATACTAACCTTTATCGCTCGTATGTCACCATCATAAGACTCCTCAAGCTATTTGTTTGGCATATGTCCTTCTTAGGACAGTTAAACTTACTTCCTCTAGCATATCGGTTGCTAGTTGTGCCCTTCGCTAAATAAACATCTCATACGAACCACATAGTCTCTATTACCACCAACTGTCTTCAGATCTACATCCACCTCGTGACTCTACCATTACTGCGATGATTAGGCAATTAAGTAAACGTTCTCAAGACCGTACTTATCAACCAGATATCACAACTTATTGCACCCCCATGTGCATAATTGAATGATCTCTCAATACTTCTGCATTATCGATATGGATGACACACGGTAACAACGGTTGAGCAAATTCTTGGCTCCCTCATAATCCTTCTATAGCATCACGAACCATTGGCGCATAATTGATACCGAGTGCGCAATTTCAATACACGAGTGGATGCAAAAGAACATATGATATAGGCTTCAACTGAATAAATGACGCACGATAAGGAATGAAATAAAGTGGAATTTTCCTAACGGTTACATAGCCTCTCGTAGATAAGTACAAACATCTCCGTACCGATCAGCGAGACTCTAATAAACTAGTCTGTGTTCCGTGACTCCTATGAACCTAGAGCTCTGATACCAACTTGTCACGACCCGGGTTCACCCTCCATGAACATGTCGTGATGGCACCTACTCCTTATAACTAGGTAAGCCTAACAATGCGGAAACAATAACCTAACTTGCAGAATAATTAATTAAACTGATCATATTAAAATAATAACTGAATATAAGGCTGCTCGGCCTATACAACTCAAAAGAGATACGGAAGTCTACAACTCAATCCCAAAACCCGGAAACTCACGGAAAACACAGGCTAAAAGTAATAGTGTAAATGCTCTAATCTCCAGAATGTCTACAGCAAAGTATGATAGAATCTAAACACTACAGATAGAATAACGAAGAAGACTCTCCGGTCTGCGGATGCTGCAGATATACCTCGAAGTATCTGCTAGATCTCTCCGCCTTGATGATAGTGTGCCTGGGTGGAGGAACCTGGATTTGCACATGAAAACATGCACAGAAAGGGCATGAATACACCACATCGGTACTCGGTAAGTGCCAAGCCTAACCTCGGTTGAGTAGTGACGAGGAAGGTCAGGGCCCTACTGAGGTAAAAATATAATAATAAATTAACAGTATGAAAGAAATGTCAGTAATAATGAGTATATTAGTAAACTAAGACAGGTCTACGAGGCAACAACAACTACACAATAACAAGGTAAGCACGGGGTGTGTACAGCCTAAAACCAGCGATAACCACGAGGATCTCCCAGGATACCGTCCTATAGTCCTTCTTCTCCTCTGTCCAGTGGATCTCCCGGGATACCGTCCTGTTGTCCAACCATCAATATGTAGGGGGATCTATCGGGAATCTAACCCGCAGTCCCAAAGTAAAAGTGAAGGGGGATCTATCGGAAATCTAACCCGCAGTCCCAAAGTAAAAGTCCAGGGGGATCTATTGGGAATCTAACCCGCAGTCCCAAAGTAAAAGTGCAGGGAGATCTATTGGGAATCTAACCCGCAGTTTCCAAAGTAAAAGTGCAGGGGGATCAATCGGGAATCGATCCCGTAGTCCCAAAGTAAACAAACAGGGGGAGCTACTGGTATCCCACATCCGTAGTCCCAATATAAATACGCAACCAAAATCAGAGAAATATTCAGAAATTGAAGTGCAACAATACAGGGCAACAAATAATTCTGGCCTAACATGCTTCACGTAATTACAATTAAGGCAAATTAAGCAAATAGGAAATTTGGATCAACTAATCATGCTTTTCTATACTAGCACAGGCTATAATAACAAGTAGAATGAAGCAAATACGGAAGAAACTCAGTTTAAGTATTATAAGTAAAAATTCAGGTTTTCAACAATTAGCTCAGGTACGCGCTCGTCACCTCACGTACAACGCACCCAATTACCAAATATTATATGCTAAGGACAAAGTCCCCCACACAAGGTTAGACAAGCCACTTACCTCGAACAAGTGCAAGTCAACCTGAAATCACGCTCTTGCCACGAGTATCCGACTCTAAATGGCTCAAATCTATTCAATTAAATTGCATATTGTAAATAATAATTCAAGTAATTTATTCTACAATTAAATTCTATGCTAACACGCGAAATTATGTAAAATAACCAAAATACCCCTCAGGCCCCACGTCTCGGAACCGGGTAAAATTTACATTTCCAGAAACCTCGCACTCTCATGAGTCTAACCATACTAAAATTACAAAATTCCCATATCATTTCGACCTTCAAATCAGTGATTCTATCCAAGAGGATTTTCTACCTTTTTCAACAAAATTCTCAGATTAAACACCAAAACTTGTAATAGATTCGAGTTATACAACCAAAATTGAGTTAAGAACACTTACCCTGTTGTTCTCCAAGAAAATCTGTCAAAAAATCGCCAAACCGAGCTCCAAATCGTTAAAATGGGAAATGGGAACGAAGTCCCATTTCCAAAATTTTAACATTCTGTCCAGACCATTTTCCGCTTTTGCGGAAAAACCAAACGCTTCTACGGTCTTCTTCAAAGCCCGACCAACTGCTTATGCGGTCTTCCAATCGCAGAAGCGAGTCCGCTTCAGCGGAACAATCTCCGCTTCTGCGGTTCCTGGCCAAACGCCCACTTCCGCTTATGTGGCTGCCTGGCCGCTTATGCGGCTCCAAAACCACATAAGTGAAAATACCAGAAGCAGCAGGCCTAAAATCTTCATAAGTCCAAAAATTCTCCGTTTAGCCATCTGATTCATCCCGAGGCCCCCGGGACCTCAACCAAAAATACCAATACATCCTATAACGTTATTCAAACTTGTTCCAATTATTAAAACACCTCGACTAACATCAAAATCTTCAAATTACATCGAATTCAAACTTAAGTTCTTTTAAAACTTCAAAAACACGCATTCGATAAAAAAACCGACCAAACCACGTCCAAATGACCTAAAATTTTGCACGCACGTCCCAATTGACATGACAGTGCTATAGCAACTTCAAGAATTCTGTTTCGACCCTCGGATCTAAATTTCACCTATCAACCAGAAATCGCCAAAATACTAACTTTCGGCATTTCTAGCCTAAATGAGTCACAGACTTCCAAAATACATTCCGAACACGCTTCCAACCTCGAAATCACCTAACGGAGCTAACGGAACCATCGGATTTCCATTCCGAAGCCGTCTTCACATTGTTCCATCTACGGACCATTTTCCAACACTTAAGCTCTCATTTAGGGACTAAGTGTCCCAAAACTCTCCAAAACTCAACACCGAACGTCCCGGTAAACCAAAATAGCGGAAATGAACTTAGGGGAAACAGTTAATAGAGGATCGAGGCGTAAATTTAAAAAATGACCGGCCGGGTCGTTACAGAACAATAGTACAACAATCAAATCCCGGCAAGGAAAAACTATATCAAACAATAATATCCCGGCAAGGGAACAATAGTACAAAAATCAAATCCCGGCAAGGGAAAACCATATCAAAATAATAATATCCCAGCAAGGGAACAATATTACAACAATCAAATCCCGGCAAGGGAAAACAATATCAAAATAATAATATTCTGGCAAGGGAACAATAGTACAACAGTCAAATCCCGACAAGGGAAAACAATATCAAAATAATAATATCCCGGCAAGGGAACAATTTATACCTCTTTCTCTTTCCTCCACTTTCATTTCATAACTCACTCTAACACTTGAGCCAAATTCTCCAAAGTGTGCGATTATCTCATAACTTTTCACAATTCGTATTGTAATTTGAGCCAACGCTCCAAGAGTTCAATCAACCCACTTGCTTTCACATTTTCATAATATAATTTGAGCAAATGCTATATAATGTTCAACAATTAAATTCTCAACTTGAGCCAATGCTCTATAATGTTCAATTAACAATAATACCTCCACAAGTCATATTCCTCAATGGAAATTACCATATAGAGCATATACAATACGAAACAGAGTCACATTAATCAAAGTATAACACTCACGGACATGCTTGACACCAATGTATAGATACTCGTCACCATTCCTGTACGTCGTACTCGACAATTAGCAAGTAGCAAATAAGACTCAACTCCTATTCCGTGACGCTAAGGTTAGACCAAACACTTACCTTGCTTTGCAACCAATTCAAAATTTCAATAAGCTTTTGCCTCACAAATTTGTGCCGGAAATCCTCAAATCTAGTCATAAACAATTAAAGATACTCAATACAAATCGTAGGAACTAATTCTATATGAACTTATAAATTTTCCGGATTAAAATCCAAAATTTAGCTCAAAAATTGCCCATGGGGCCCACATCCGGAATCCAACGAAACTCATAAAATCTGACAACCCATTCCGATACGAGTTCAACCTACAAAAATTATCGAATTCCGATGTTAAATGGACCTTCAAATCTTAAATTTTCATTTTTGAAAAGTTTTACAAAAACTTCAATTTCTTTCATCCAAATCCGAAATAAACGATGAATATTGATATACATTCATGAAATATAATCACTTACGGATATAGAACACTTACCCAAGTCGAAATCGTGAAAACCCCTTTGGAATCGCCCAAATCCTAGCTTGAATGACCAAGAATGGAGAAAATCTAATACTCCTTCGATTTTTACACTGACCAATGGTATTTTACGTGCTCCATCGCGTTCCGCAGGCTGAAAACTCTTGAACTGCTACGGTTATGACACAAGTCCGATAAAATGGTCATAACGTTCTGTATACACATCCAAATGATGAACAGTTTGATTCTGTAGAAACTAGACTCAGAGAGCTTTAATTTGATAGGCTGTGCATCTTACAACTCGTTATAACCACGTATATATGCTCGTCCAAAGTGAGGCCTTGTGCGTACTTATTTGCAAATTTTGTATATTATGTAATTTTCTAATTTGGCTTAGACTTAAGACCTTCCTTAGACCTCATATCACTTATAGTATGTTTCGTACACTTGCTACCATATCCGATTGGTATTCATAATAGTAATAGACCTCTTCCACATATAAAATAATATAATTAGAACACATCAACTTTCTTATTTCCCAAAACAAGCCAAATTGTCCTGTGGACTTCCAAATACAAATTCGGACACACATCTAAGTACGAAATCACTATACGAAGCTATTGGCATCGTTAACATTCCATTTCGGGATCGTTTACTCAAAAGTCAACTTTCCGGTCAACTCTTTCTATTTGAGCTTCAAAAATAAGATTTGTTTTTTTTTCTTCTTTAAATTTAACTCTAACTCTTACGAATACCAAACTCGACCATGCATGTGGGTCGTGATGCATATTACGAAGCTTCTCAAGGTCTTATGCCGTTGGACGGAAATGCAAATTCTTAAAACGAAAAATTTGGATCGTTACATAAATGCTAGTAGTTGGTAAATGCAATTAAAAAATAGTAAAAAATAAGGCCACAAAAAGTAGTTGATATACGTGATAAATCACAAAAAGTAGCTAGAAAATGCAAAAAACTTTGGCCATATGTGCTGAAGTTTTATAGTATATTTCTAAAAATTTCGGCACCTTAAAAGCTGAAGTTTTTGTATTGGATTCAATAGTTTTTGTCCTAAAGCTTTTTCAAAAAACTTCGGCCCAATGTGCTGAAGTTTTTTAGTATATTTATAAAACCTTCGGCACGTGAGAAGTTGAAGTTTGTGTGATGGATTCAATAATTTTTGTCCTAAAGCTTTTCCAAAAAACTTCAGCCCAATTGTGCTGAAGTATTTTAGTATATTTCTAAAAACTTCGGCACCTGAAAAGCTGAAGTTTGTGTGATGGATTCAATAGTTTTTTTACTAAAGCTTTTTCAAAAAACTTCGGCCCAATGTGCTGAAGTTTTTTAGTATATTTCCAAAAACTTCAGCACCTTATAAGCAGAAGTTTTTGTGTTGGATTTAATAGTTTTTGTCTTAAAGCTTTCTCAAGAAATTTCAGCCGAATCTGCTGAAGTTTTTTAGTATTTTTCTAAAAACTTCGGCACCTCAGAAGCTGAAGTTTTTGTGATGTATTCAATAGTTTTTGTCCTAAAGCTTTTTCAAAAAATTTCAGCCCAATGAGCTGAAGTTTTTTAGTATATTTACAAAAACATCAGCACCTGATAAGCAAAAGTATTTGTGTTGGATTTAGTAGTTTTTGTCTTAAAGCTTTTTCAAGAAACTTCGTCGGAATGTCCTGAAGTTTTTTAGTATATTTCAAAAAACTTCAGCACATGATAAGCAAAAGTTTTTGTGTTGGATTTAATAGTTTTTGTCTTAAAGCTTTTTCAAGAAACTTCGGTCGAATGTCCTGAAGTTGTTTACCATATTTCCAAAAACTTCAGCTTAAAAACCAGAAGTCATGCTTAAGTTTTTTCAAACAAAAATGTACTTAAAATTCATGATAAAAGACACAAACATATTTGTATGATATAAAAGTGAATTAAAAAAATAATTAATGTATATTCAGAAAATACAAATTATGTACAACCAATCCTCTAATAAAAAAATTCACACAGTCTCTTCAAAATCTCCATAATCATGTCCTTCTCGTTCTTCTGGAGTTTCATAGCCGCTATCTTTTTTCCACTTTCCATGAGCCCAAAGATTGGCAGTCAATTCTCTCCTGAATGTCAATGTTTGGCTTTGATTGAAATTGAAGACATCTTCTCTCTTCAACCGCAAATAAATAAACGTAAGAGCAAATATACCACAATCAACACTGCAAAGAACACATGAAAAATAAATTAAAGAATAGTTAACACAAGGTCAAAAAATAATAAACATAAGATGCATGGTAAAACCTATGCGAAACACGTACCTGTTAGTTTGTTCCGGGGTGTTCATCCACGTAATATTGAATCTTTCCACAGGACTTTGCCCATAACATTTATTATGTTCCCCAAAAATTCAAGCATTTGAAACAGTGTGGGATCAACAGGGCATAAATTCTGACATGTTCAATCGCACGATCATATGTTACACTGCCCATGGAATCATACACAGATATAGTTTTATCTTCAAAGTCCAGATTTCCAAAAATGTAGTGCATAGATTTCTGGTCCTCCCTTGGCTTAAGTCGAAATGGAAAGAATACTTTTTTGGTAGATGCCCATGAGATACCACAGGAAAGGTCGAGGCTTTTTACGTAGTTCGCCACCTCTTCATTCGTTGATTCCTCCTCATACCAACTATAGTCCGTAAGTGGCTTAATAACCGCTTCTTCTTCTTTTTCAAACTATTCTATGGATATCCTCTTTCTCTTTGCTTTGCTCTTAAGAACCTCCATTCTCTTTTGCTTTCTTTTGTTAATTATCTTCATCTTTTCTTCTGAAGGATGAATACTATCCAGGATAGTCATATACTGATCGAAAAGTAAATATGTTATGGTACATATTGATTTTGAATAACGTGGAAGGTGATAGAAATATTTTGCGCAAGTAATATACGCCCACATCAATATGTTGCAAATGAAAAACGACAAATGATAACATGTGAAATTACCACTATGAAGTTTAGAAAAAACAGCATGACAAAAACTTAAGCATATTCAGTTTGAAGTGTTAGGCTGAAGTTTTAGCAAATACGCTAAAAATCTTCACCAGTTTACTATGAATAAAGCTATACTATAAAAAATAAGGTGAACTTTTGGGAAATACAGTTGAAAACCAATTCAAAAAACAAATTTAATAACTTACTTCATCCGCAGGATCAGAGTCAGGATCCCTAAGTTTGGTAAAGAATAATTTTGGAATATCAAGTCCAGCTAATCTGAATGGATTGAAATCATATTCACTGGCATCCATCTCCAACCACTCTTTAAATCTTTGCATCAATCCACTATTTTGATTAACATAATGGAAGGGATACTTTCTTCTATTCTTTCCTACTTTCCAATCTTGCCCCCTTAGCTTTTTCTTATAAACTACATAAGGAGATCTCAACCAAATACTCTAAATACGAACCATTTTCCCCTTTTTATCTGGTTTTCCTTTTGCTTGCTCTGCCTACTGTTCTGTCACAACTAATTGTTGTTGTTCAGCAGCAGGGGGTGAAACTACAACCATCGTGGTAGATGCTTGACCAATTCCCTGCTATTCACAACGTTCTTTTGTCTCTTCACAAACAACAACATCAATAGAATTACCTTCTGAATCAGCCCCTTGTGTACTACCAAGTAAAAATGAACATAAATTGAAGTTGGGGATATCACTGGTGTCACACATAGGAGAACTAGAAATCTTCCTTCTCTTAGGTTTTGGAAGAAGTTCCGAGGCATCAGATGATATCTGCAAAAACAAGGAAAATATAAACATAAATAAAACTGATAGAGAACACACATTTGGCAAAAAACAATTGTAATTGAATTGCAGAAAATAACTACATGGTCTAAGTACTGCGACATAAATGGTGTTTGCATTCCAACAAATCCTGTATCTTCATGCAAAAATAAATAAATAAATAAATAAATAAATAATACTGACTAAATTTTATAAAATAAAACCAACATACTTCACACCTATCTGTGAGTTAACAGGTGTGAATATATGTATTTCTCCATTTTGATATTGCTGCATAAGCTCACCAAATTCTTTTTAAGCTGCCTCCAATCTTTCTGAAAAATCATTCAAAAACATAAAAAATAAAATAAAATATGTAAAATTTGAAACTGTAGAAAATATACTTCAATCAAATATAATAAATTGATGATCTATAGAATATCTTGACGTTTGTCTTCCGCTGTGGTTTCCCCAGGCTGCATGCCTTTCTCAATATCAGCATTTCCAGCATCATTCAATTGTGAACCAATGTCAAGGACCATTGCAGTATTCTCTGGAAGGTTTTTCTCAACTCTACCTTCATTCAATTGAGCATCATCAGAGAGTTTTTGAGTTGAACCACAACTAGTTTCAACTTTCACTGCATATTCATAAAAGATGGGGAATAGATCAACTAATTTTTCTATATATAAAACATAGAAAAAAATTATATCTGTAGTAAAAATTTCACTACAGAATATTATTAAAAAAATATTTAAAACTTCAACTCTAAGAAGGCTGAAGTAAGCCAGTCACAAACAAAAACTTCGACAGTTACAAAAAAAAACTTCAGTTCTAGAGCTGAAATTCGACAGTTATAAAAAAAACTTCAGCTCTAAAGCTGAAGTTCGACAGTTATAAAAATTCAGCTCTAGAGCTGAAGTTCGACAGTTATAAAAAAAACTCCAGCTCTAAAGCTGAAGTTTTTACAAAACATTCACCAAAAACACGTGTTGTAGTTTTTACAAAAAACACAAACACATGAAACAAAACTTCAGCTCCTATCTAAGGTATAATTGATATATTATAAACTTATACAATTTGTACCTATAGTAACAATTTCCTGTGTATCACCAGCTACAAGTTCTTTGTAAATAGCTAGTGCTCCTGCATATCGATCGTCTTTCCCAAAACATTCTTGAACAGGTGCTTGATCTTCAGTGCCAACAACTTCATCATCTGCACGTTTCTCTCCACCTTTACTCTGTCTACAAACACTGGATTGTTCCTCTCCACCTTGTTGTTGAACATGTTCAACGCCTTCAACATCCACTTCATTATGTGTAGCATTATCATTTGCGGCCTTACGCAATGCATCATGAGCATTATGTTCTTCAGTATCAACAACTTGATTATCTGCACCTTGCATGCTTCCAATATTCTCAGTTGATAAATGTGCTTCATCATTTACATCTCTGCTCAATCTATTATCACTTGAACATCGCTCTTCAAAAGCTTCTTGAACATGTTCATCGCCTTCAAAAGTTGATGGAGGTTCGTAACAGTCATTCATCCTGTCATATCCTCGATGCTTACTCAAATCATTTGATTTGTTGACAATCGTAAACAACTATTCAAACTTCTCATCGAAATATTCCTAGAAAAAACTACTAACAATGATTAATCTGAATAACATCAGCACAAATAAAAAGACTTCTCTATAAATCAGCTTACCTTCACTTTTACAAAAACCGCATCCACAATAGCAGTTCTCTCCTCCTTTTTAAACTTATCAAAAACTTCATTCACGATCGTGCTTCTTTCTTTTTCTGCATGCCTTTGAACCTTCGTCGTTAACCTCTAGAATAGATACACAACAAAAATTTAGATATAGAATAAAACTTCAGCTCAAAAAATAGGTTGTACTTTTACAAAAACAAACCCAAAAAACTTCATATCAAAACTTAAAGAGCATATTGTGTCAAGTAATTCATTGTCATCAAAGTCAGATGTAGACGAGGTAGAATAACTCTTTGTACGAGATGCTTCACCAATAAAATGAGTTGGATTCGGTTCTTTTGGTTAATTCCGACTACGTGGTGATTCACCAATGACATGAGTTTGTTTCGGTTCTTTTGATCGACTCAGAGTAGGTGGTGATTTACCAATGACAGGAGTTCGATTCGATTCTTTTGATCGACTCAGAGTACGTGGTGATTCACCAGTTGAAGGAAATGCATTAACTACATTTGAATGAATCCGGTTGCACGGTAATTTCCCAATGAAAGGTATTGAATTTAATTCCTCTTCTTTAGGAATTATATACAATATCCTAAAGTCGCGATATCTCTGTTAATACAAAAAAGTATATTATGGGAAGAAAAAAACTAATATATCAACATATTAACACAAAGACAAAAAAAAGTAACTTACTTCACGAGTTTTAAACATATAATAAAGTTTGGAAATTTAGGCTCTCCCACGCATACATAACATAACATCCTGGGGACCTGAGGGGCATCAAGGTACTCATCCTCTCCTATATACTTCTCCCGAACATCTGGGAAGCGCTCATAGAACCAAACACATAACGGATATGGAAATTCACCAAGTTTATACTCAGTTGTATGGGATTGATTCTGCTTGTCCAATGCATGTTTCAGGCAATAAATGAGCTTCTCATAAGACACATTACCCCAAGGGTATTCAACGCAAATCTTATCATCTTCAACATAGATGGATACTCCTCCGCCACACATAACTCAGTATTTTTCCCAAACAGAATAAACTCTACAACAAGAATTTTCATAAGCTTAACTACATCATCATCACTCTCGCATACGTGTACATGATTCACAACATTCTTTGGAATTTCATTGCGAGTCATAAAACTTCGAATATCCTTCAAAATTACACCCTTGGACTTACTAAAATACCGTTTTAGAAGATTTCTCTCTCGATTAATTGGTCTTTCAACATTGTGTGTTGTGATCCTCAAACCACACATAATGTGAAATTCTTCAAGGGTGAAGGAAACATCATGCCCTAAAATCTTGAAACTAATGGAGTTTCGGTCATTCGTGAATATTCGAGAAAGACACAAGCAATGAACCAACTTCATGCTGCATTGGAAATTCTCCATAGCCATAATGTATCTAAATGTACCATTATTAAGCTTATGTTGTTGAGTAGGAGTCAAGAAACTTGCAATTAATTTCTTCAAATCATGGTTCTCCTTCCAGTAACCCTTAGAGTTAAACCAATCTCCAAACTCATAATATCTTTGTCCTGGTTTTGTAGGTGGAGCAGAGGGGACATAAGGACCTTGGGGTATTACAGGTAGTCTAGGTGCTTTAGGGGCTTTGTCTTTTTTAGCTGCATTAGGATCTTTAGGTGCTTTAGGAGCCATCTGTTAAAAAAAAAGTAAAAGATACAAAAAATAACATCAGGACAATATCAAAAAGATCAGTTAAAAGTTCAATACATAGGAAGGCTGAAGTTTGACAGGTATAAAAAAAACTTCAGCTATAGAGCTGAAGTTCCACAGGTATAAAATAAAAACTTCAGCTATAGAGCTGAAGTTCCACAGGTATAAAACAAAAACTTCAGCTATATAGATGGACTTCACCAGTAATAAACACAAAAACTTCAACTCTAGAGATGGACTTCACTAGTAACAAACATAAAAACTTCAGCTCCAAAAGCTGGACTTCACCAGCTACAAACACAAAAACTTCAGCTCCTAAAGCAGAACTTCACCAGTTACAAGCACAAAACATTTAGCAAAAAAATATGTTGTAATTTTTACAAAAAACAAAACACAAATTAAAAAATAATGCCAAAACATGAAAAAAAACTTCAGCTCATATCTAAGATATCATTGAACTATAGTATCGTCTGTTTAACTCTAAAAAATTTTAAAAATTTGAACGTCTAATCATAGAAGAAATTATAGAATTTTCATTAACAACATAAACACTCGTTCAAAAAAACTAAAAACACAATCGTAAAAGTAAAACTAATGCACTTATCAAACTAAACCCTAAGAAAATATTTTATCATAAATACATGACTATCAAAACCAAAATCAGAAATTAAATCGTAAAATAAAACCCAGAAAGTTAATGCAATGTACCTGTGATTAAATCGTAATGTGGGAACAACGACGACTAGCAGTTAAAAAATCAAAAACAACGACGAAAACCGTTTGATTTCAGAGAAGAACTTCAAAAAAACGTGAATAACGGGAGAGAGAGAGACAGAGAAAGTAGAGGACTAGCGAATACTTGGAGAGAAAGTAGTCTTCTTAATAAAGAAGGGCGAAATGATCTTTTCAAATGGCTTTTAACAAAAAAATGGGTACGGGTGTAAACAGAAAGACAAAGCGGCTACAGGTTAAAAAGGGACGTCCAAATAGGGCGCCCGTGCAATTTTTACCAATTAGACGAGTAGTCTGTACTCTAGGAAAATTGATTTTTATTTTTTTTAGGATCTACATATTTTTTCTTCGAGCAAATTCCGTTTTTTTTTTTACTTTAAGCACCCTATATTCGAAGTTCACTTGGTAAAAATACTTTTTACTAAAAGATTCTTCATTCTTTAAGGCTCGAGAAAAAAAAATGCAAATATGACATTAACTGGTTAGAAACATGAGATAGTGGCTTAGTGTACATAAGTTGGGTTAATCAAAATCATACCAACCCAACTATATTGGTTTGGGTTGGTTCGATTTTGTTGGTTTTATCAGTTTTTAAATTTTTTATTATATGACTATTATTTCGGTTTTACTTTATAGAGCTATAAATAAAGTTTGATAAGTTAATAAATGTTTAGTAAAAATTGAACAAATTAAGAAACATATGATCTATTAAAATATTTTTATGGGCAATTTCTTTTTAAAAACACATTGATCACGACCCAAAATCCAACTAGTCATGATGACACCTAATTCAAACCTGCTAGGTAAGCCGGTTAACAACTATCCAATTCCAATGAAATTAATAAGACTTTTAAGTAAAAATAATATATGAATCTTATACGTTACCCAAGAATTGATAGTACAAATCATAAACTTGTAATTATACTTATAATTGTTGCTTTGATCGCTCACCGGTCACCACTCACCATTATTTTGTATGTGCTTATTACTGAATTTGCTTTAACATGAGTAAGTCACCACTAAAAGACTTATTAGTTTTATATATGCTTTAGTTTAAGTCTTTATATTTGTTATGGGTTAGAGCACATGGTTTGTTAATAATATTTAAGGAATATTATTTTTTAACAAATGTATAAGTCATTGTTTGTTTGAGTTTGAGCCTCTAATTTGTATGTGCTTCGCCAAAGTTATGTGGGCGTTAGTGTATTGCTTCAGGTTAGAGTCTTAAATGGCATAACTTTATTTAACTGTACTGTGAAGGTCGCTAAGATTGATATTTGGCAGTAACACTCTTAATTGTTAGTAGCTCATCCTTTCTCTATAAAGGAAAGAAATTTAAGTGACTGAGATTGAGCAAGGAAATGGAGAAATTTTATTTTCTTTTAGCTTATCAGAATATATTGATATTACTATATTTTAGTAAAGTACTAACATAAAACTTGACTAATAAAACCATCATTTAACGATTATCTCCATCATCACAATCAACTACGACCATATTGTCCTACTGCCCACATTCTTGTATGTATAGTTTCAAATCGAATAAGAAATACTGAATCGTACCAAACCAAACAAGAAGTATCGAACTATACTGAACTAACGTTGGTCATGTATTTGATATATTTAATTGATAAACAAATAACAAACCTAAGTTCTCGCATACCGATCGCTCACCCCTAATTCTTCTATGGTTAAAGCTTTTATCCTGTTCCATCTTCTCCTAAATCAAAAAGCTTTTATCGCTCCTCTCTTTAAGTCATCTAATTAATCAAAGCTAAAAATCACAAAATCACTAGAATGATTCTGTTTTAAATTTAATGTGGAGGCTTTTTCCCTCCTTTTAAATTATGAAATAGTATTGGGGTTGACCAACAGAAAGGAAATTAATATATCATTTGAGAAAATTTATAAATAAAATATATCAAAAAGAGTACTTTAACATCCAGCATATATCTGCACTTAACAACCAAGCATTTCTTCGCTTATAAAATTTATCATATATGAATCAGGGAGACATGAGCATTAAATATAAGCTGACCAAATGGAAAGTCCTCTATTTGAAGTAAGTCAGACCAATTAATGGGATTTAATCATTTAATTGCCAAACCACCATAGATTATGGATCTTGATTAACAATGAAGCAAAATATCTTCAATTTTTTTTTTTAAACCATATATTCAAACGACACGATCAGCAGAAATGAAGAGGCCGTGCTTCCTATACATATTAGTAAAAGATAGTACGTAGTTAAATTCTAATTAGTAGTCACTTAAGTTGGTGCCCCGTGCAAATACCGTATTAACAAGGAAGAGATTGAGTAAAAGCTTCAGTGATTAGTGGCTTAGATTGGAAGAATAACCCTGTAATTCTATGAATTCAGAAGCGAGATGGGATCTGAATCCAATCAAATTCATTGGTTTTCTCATCGTTTGTGTGATGGTTTTGACAGTCCTATTGACGGCCTCTGTTATGCTCAGGGACTTTGCTTCTGATGGCCTCAGGACTATGGCTGAAGCTCCAAATGGTACTTCATTTTTCCATTCTTTAGCTTTTTGTTCAACTTATAGTAAATTCTACCCTTTTTTTGGGTGAATCAAGCTTGCCATAAGTAGAATAGCTACAACACACATGCATATGGACTGTCAGTGTACATATATATGTATCCTGTTTTGTTTATGTGCTTTTGGTTTTTATAATTACTAGTTGCAGTTGCATCTTCATAGTGGCAAACATGCAGCAATATTGCTGTTTGGTTGAGAATTGATTCATTTGCTATTCCACTACTGAATCCATATGAGAAAGTCAAAGTACATTCTCTGATTTTCCTGCATTGTTACGATGGGGGTAAAAACGGATAGTTGTTTGAAGAAAATGTAATGGCTTTGAATGCCTTCTGCAGACATTTTCTGTGTGAGTGTGTCTGTGAGCATGTGTGCGTGTGTGTGTTTTGCTTGCAAGCTTGCTCTTCTAGTTTGATTGTGAATCTTAACAGTTAGATAAATGCTTGTGATCTGTTTGTTTTACTGATAAAGTATGTAATCACTTTTCTTAATCGTTTAATTTCTTTTTTTGGTTTTTTCAGTCACAGTTTCTGAACAATATGGTAGTCATCGGCCAGTCACGGTGCAGAAGGATAAACTGCTCGGTGGCCTACTTCCTGCTGGAATTGATGAAAATTCTTGTCTGAGTAGATACGAGTCAGCCTTATATTATAAAGAACTGCATCACAAGCCATCGTCTTACCTCATCTCAAGGTTACGAAACTATGAGGCGCTTCACAAGCAATGTGGACCTCATACAGAATTATACAACAAAAGTGTCGAGCTTATCAAGTCTGGTCAATACATATCAGGTTCTGCAGATTGTAATTACTTGGTTTGGATTTCCTATAGTGGTTTAGGAAATAGGATTTTAACCTTAGCTTCTGCTTTCCTATATGCTCTTCTTACAAACCGAGTCTTACTTGTTGATCCTGGAGTTAACATGCCTGGTCTTTTTTGTGAACCTTTTCCAGAGGTTTCCTGGTTTCTACCTCCAGATTTCCCTATAATCAATCTGTTCAGTACCTTTGATCAGAAATCTCCTCATTCCTATGGTTATATGGTGAAGAATGATATCATCATAGGCAATTATTCAACTGGCTCAATATTATCTCCTTCCCTCTTCCTCTATTTAGCTCATGACTACGATGATCACGATAAATTATTTTTCTGTGATCAGGACCAAAGTTCTCTCCAGAAAATTCCTTGGCTAGTCATGAAGTCAGATGAATATTTTGTGCCTTTTCTTTTCTTGATTCCATCGTTCGAGCAAGAATTAAGTAATCTTTTTCCAGAAAAAGAAACTATCTTCCATTTTTTAGGTAGATACCTGTTACACCCCACAAATTCTGTATGGGGGCTTGTTATGAGGTACTATCAGACTTATTTAGCCCAAGCTGATGAAAAGTTAGGCATTCAAATTAGAGTCCTTGAATCAGATGTTGGTCCTTTAAAGTATGTATTGGATCAGATATTAGATTGTACAATGAAGGAGAATCTACTGCCACAAATGAATCAGGTGGAGCCAATAGTACGCAACCTGACGGGGAACAAGCAGAAGAAGAACATAGCCGTCCTGATGACTTCCCTAAGCCCTGGATACGCTGAAGAGTTCAGGAATATGTATTGGGAGCATCCTACCGTGACAGGAGAGATTGTTGGTGTTTACCAGCCGAGTCAGGAGATATATCAGCAAAGTGAGAATCTCATGCACGAAAGAAAGGCGTTGGCAGAAATGTATCTGCTGAGTTTAACTGACAAATTGGTTACAAGTGCACGGTCCACGTTTGGATATGTGGCACAGGGACTTGGAGGTATGAAGCCCTGGATCCTATACAAGCCTGAGAACAGGACAGCCCATAATCCGCCATGTGTTCGAGCTGCATCATTGGAGCCATGTTTCCACGCCCCACCTAACTATGATTGCAAAAAGAAAACGGGAACAGATACGAGCAAAATTGTTCCTCATGTTAGGCACTGCGAGGATGTTAGCTGGGGCTTAAAGCTATTTAACCAAAATGGTGAATCATAACCATGTAGCCGTGTAGGTTATTAGCAGAGGCGTTTCTCAAGTTAATATACAATAACTGAATTTACAGTCAAGTATTTATATATATATTTGGCAAATTTTTCAATACATATATATAGATTACAAGGTCTAGACAAAAGTTATTGAATTAAGTAAGAGGCAAAGCAAATCGACCAAGGTAGACAAAAACCAAATGGTTTGGACCTTAACCATATTGGAGAAAAAGCATCCCAAAAAGACACTCTCTTATGAGGGATGACTACTTAATACACATTACACAATAACACGTCATAGTCAAACTAAAGACAATTGGTTTATTTATAAGTTTTCCCAAAATCAATTAATAACATCAAATTAGTTCCTAAGCATATATCAGACAGATATGTTTCTTGAAAAAAGAGGAAAGAGCATGGAAGTCAATAATTTCAAAAAGGAACACAGATAACATAAGTATAACAATTAGACGATCGAGTAGTCTGTACTTATGAAAATTGTTTTTTTTTAGGATCTATATTTTGTCTTTGAGCATTTCTTTTTTTAACTTTAAGCACTCCATATTCGAAGTCCACTAGTCTTACTAATTTTGAATTCTCACTAGAAAGGAAGTAAAAATACTTTTTACTAAAAGATTCATCATTCTTTAAGGCTCAAGGAAAAAATGCATATATGACATTAACTGGTTAGAAACATGAGATATTGGCTTAGTGTACATAAGTGGGTTAATCAAAATCAAACCAACCCAACTATATTAGTTTGTGTTGGTTCAATTTTTGTTGGTTTTATCGCTTTTTTGATTTTTTTTAATTATATGACTATTATTTTAATTTTACTTTGCTAGAACTATAAATAAAGTTTGATAAGTTAGTACACGTTTAGTAAAAATTAAACAAATTAAGAAACGTACGATCTATTAAAATATCCTTATGGGCATTTTTTTTTTAAAAACATATACTTATTTTCTTAGTCTAACAATGGTTTATCTTTGATATACGCTATCAAGCTTAATATAAATTTGATATTTAGACACAAAAAACAATATAAATGTTACAATCCGGATTTTTTTATCCCCGGGAGTCGTGATGGAGCCTACTAGTGAAAGCTAGGCAATCCAACTATTCCAACCGTTTAACCCTTTTCATTTTTAATCCCTTAACAATAGTGAATAAACATTATATAAGCAACGGAAATAATAAAGCGGAAGACTGAAATGTAACAATTTAATAAAATACTGATACCAATCCATAAACATAAGCTACCCAGAATTGATTTCACAATCTCACAGACTGTCTAGGAATACTACAAACAGAGGTCCGAAAGATAAATACAATGTTTTTTCTGGAATACATAAAAGAAACAGTATGGAAAGATAGAAGGAGATGCCAAGGCCTGTGTTGTTCCCAAACGCACATACAAGTATACGTGGTTGACAAGTAATATAGGATTGTAAGTCCAAATATCGTACCCGCGTGGACTTGTGATTAACTATCAAGTAAATTAAACCAAACAATTAATCTATTCAAGCGAATTTCTAAAGATTATTAACTGCAATTAATCTGGCGTAGCAACCTAAAAACTAAAGAAAATAAGTCGGCAATATTAGAGACGAATTCAATGCGAGTGAATATTCTAGAGCTATGGATTAGCTAACAATCCCGTTGAGTTTTTCACTTAAATCGTCTAATTAATTTATCTGGTTTATTGGTTGATGGGGTTAATATTGCTCGTAGACTTCTCCCGAAGTACAACTTTCCTATTCAAGCTAATCTAACACCTATATTCCTATGGAATTAGAATTAACAAGAACACATTTATAATTCCCGTATAATAACCAAGCAAGGCGATTAGGTATATTCCTATCCTAACCGCAAATCCCCCCCCCCCCCAAGTTAAGATC
>MU665169.1:27555-60032 GCA_026770625.1 Nicotiana glauca
AAAAAAAAAAAAAAAAAAAAAAAAAAAAAAAAAAAAAAAAAAAAAAAAAAAGGCCCCGGATGTACCAACAACCGAACAATCTGCCTCTATTTCAATCTCAAGGGTCTAGTTCTTCAGGTAATGATATAGGAAGAATAGAAATGATGTTCGAACAAATGATGAAGAATAACCAAGATTCCGATGTCCAATTGGCTTCCCACAATACCTCTATCCGGAATTTGGAGGTGCAAATTGGCCAAATCTCTCAATCGTTAAATACTCGCCCTAAGGGTTCTCTACCAAGTGATATGGTGGTGAACCCAAAGGGTGGGAACAATCATGTGATGGCGGTTACAACAAGAAGTGGGAGAGGCGGTGATGTGAATGCCTTGAAAGAAAAGCAAGTTATGGATGATGATATTGTGTTCCAAGAAGATGTGAGTCCTTTGATAGCTGAAGATGTGGTTGAGAACAATGTGAACAATGAAGTAAGGATAGATATTGATAAGGCCGAGGTAGAAACTCAAGATGTCGTGAACCCGTCTAGGGAACACGTGAGCCAAGGCACCTTTGCCTAGGCCACCTCCGCCTTATCCTCAATTGTTAGCAAAGAAAAAGAGTGACAATCAATTCAAAAAGTTCATTGAAATGATGAAGAGCCTTACAATCAATGTGCCTTGGGTGGAAGCCCTTGAACAAATGTCGGGCTATGTAAAATTTATGAAGGATTTGGTGACGAAAAAGAGATCAATGGAGCGTGAAACAATTAAGATGACTCATCAAGTGATTGCTATCGTTCATTCTATGGCCCCAAAACTTAAAGACCCTGGAGCTTTCACTATCCCTTGCACTATAGGTAATGCGGATTTTTCCAAGGCCCTTTGTGACTTGGGGGCTGTGAGCACGTGATTTTTGCCCTATATGAGAATTACTCCAAAAAATTCAAAATAAAATAGTTTTGTGTTGTTCGCAATTTATTTTTGGATTTTTGTGTTATTTTTCTTTTATTGTTTGCGTTTGTGTGGGCATGTTTATTTGTTAAAATTAATGAAAATACAAAAATATGTCGCATTTGTATTTTAGGACATAATTTCACAATTAGGAGTAATTAAGTTTGTTTTACAAAATGAAAAAATCACAAAAAATATGTACTTTGCATTTTTAGCACTTAATGTCAAATTGTGTGATTTTCTAATTGTGTGTTAATTGTTATTAAGAGTTAACTGGTACTCTTTATAAGTTAATTTAAGATTTTTAGAATTTTTAGTTTTATTAATTATGAAATAAAAGAACAGAAAAAAAAAGAAACAAATGGAAAAAATGAGATGAAACTCGGACAGGCCCAAGACCATACCCAAATCCCAGGCCCAAATGAATCCGGTCCGGTCCATCTCAAAGACACCCCAAACATCGTCATTTTGGGGAAGCCCTGATTAGAGCCATTGATTTAAATTGATCAACGGTCTAGATTGACCATCCAGACCCGTTACCAACCCATTACCCAAACCAGCCCGACCCCGTTATCACCCAAACGACCCCGTTTCAATAACTCATTCAATCAGAACCGTTGTATCTTAATCATCCAACGTCTCTGATTGAATCTCTCGTTCTAACCTACCATATTACCTGAGACCCCCCCAAACCAAAACCCTCATTCACCCTTCGTCTCCAACTCAGAGACGATAATCCTTCCTCCAGAAAACCCTAGCCGCCACCAAGCCCTTTCGCCTGAAACCCGGCGACAACCACGCCGCCGGCCAACCAATTAACACCCCTAGAGCACCTTGACCTCCCCATCCCAAATCCCTAACCACTTTTCTTCGAATCATCCTGAGTTTCCTCGAATCTTAGATCGAAAAATTTGACCAAAAACCTAGTTTACCCAATCGCCCTCAAACTCACACCACGGAACCCCTAAACCTCCCTCATCCCTAATACGACATCACTTTCATTCGAATCGAGTTGGAACTGTTCGAATTTTCTTTCAAGTGAACGAGCCCTAAAAGAGTGAAGACTGGAATCGATCCGAAAAGAAAAATTGAGGTTGTGACCAACCTTAGTCGTGTGTTCTCAGTCGAGAACACTCGATTAAGGTCTGTCTCGGCTTCAGACTTTAATTTGAAGTTTCAACTAAAACGAATGGGAGATTGGTATGAGATTCTGAGGTATTTCTTCTCTTTTCTTTTATTTTTATTGTTGTTGTTTATCTGATTAAATTTCGTTATAGTTCACCTTGTTATCAATTAGTTATTTCTTCTCTTTCGGACCCTTTTCTTGGTCCAGTTTCATCATTGTTTTTGTTGTTATCAATTGGCATAGGTTATAATTGTTGAATCGATTAACTAGTTTCGTCGATTAGTCAGTTCATGTTTGTGGTTTAGTTGTGCTGTTCGAAATATTTGATGTCAGTTATTTTATGTTTATATTCCCAGCTTCAGGGGCTCATGATAGTTTGATTCTGCTGCCTGAATCCATTTGCATTTGAATTCATATTAGTTTTGAATTGAGTTACAATCAATCAAGAGCTTAAGGTAGAATGATACTGAATTACTGACCTAACAAGTTGTTCAATCAATGCTGAATTACTAACACTGTTTTATGCACTTTAGAGATGGAATTACTGACCCTGTTTCATGCACTTTAGAGCTAGGAAATCAGAAAGCATGGGAATTGTAGTTCTTTAATGAATTAAAGGTAACTTGACAGCATGGGCTGTCAGGTCATATTCAGGCTGCCCATACCAGTGTCAGTCTAATAAAGGAAAAGGGGGGTTTAAAATATAGGTCGGACACTTAGTAGTGGGGAACACAACATAATAGTATGGGATGGTTTAAGGGTAAATGATTAAACAACAGGCTGTCTATAACTTTGAATTAAACAAATAAACAAAACTTTCTCTAGTGGGGTTCCAGAGAATATCATGGGAAAGAAAGGTTTTATCCTAATAGTTTAAGTGTCTCAAGGGCTGTGAAGGGGCCTATTTTGGGGTATAAATAGAGGAACTTTGGACAGAGTTAAGGGCTGGCTTTTTGGTCTTGAAAAAATTAGTTTGGAGAGTCTTGGTCAGTTCAGTTGCAAAGTAAAAAGAAAGCTAGGCATTCATATTTTTCTGATAGGGTTCTTCTTTTGGTTCTCTTCTTGGTCAGTAAAAAAAAAGGAGTTTTGGAAAAATGAAAATTCTAAAACTTTAGAAACCTACTGTTCCACTGAGTAACTGGGAACTCTGTTAGTTATATTCCATGATTTGGTTATTTTCGAGTTGAAATCCTTGGTTGCTTAAGCTCAGAGCTTTCATTCCGATTGATTTTGGTTGTAATTGAGTTGATTTGGTGTCAGTTATTGGGTGCTGTGATTCTGTTGATTGTTGGGTTCCATTTTGGTCAATTTGGGTACTGTCCTAGTTTGTTTTAACTGCTCCATTGCTGCTGGGGAATTTTGATTGACTCCGGGCTGTTGGTTGAGAGTGTATTCTGGTGTTATTTGCTGCTGCTGTTGCATTGCTGTGTTGTTGCTGACTGCTCCTTTTTCTTCTTCTTCTATTCCAATTCCAGGTACACATTTATGAACTCACTTTGATGTAACTGGGAAGAGAAGTTGAAATAAAAAATGTTCGCAGATTCATGTTTATTGATAGGCTGTCTGTTGTTTAATTTGATAGATTGTAGTTAAGTAAATGTAGTTGATGCTAATTCTTTATTTTATGTCTTATAGATAATAGACATACACATAGACCCTTATGGACTGTTGATCTATTTCAGTTCACTCCCATAGGTATGAGAACTCTGTGGTTGGTAACTCTTGGCTTAACTTGTGTTACTAGTGTAATGTAATGTAGTTTGGTGCTTCAGTAAGGATAAGAATTAGTTCACATTTCAGCGTGTTATTTCAATGTTCCCAGTCATAAGATTGCTAGTCGTGTGAATGAATTATGTTAATTGGAATAAGGTTAATAGTTCTCAAATGTTAGTGATTAATGTTAGTGTTAAGTTCAATAGTTGTAAAAACTAGGTCCAAATGGTTATGAATTCATGTAGTTAATCTAAATAGTCCGGTTTATCTAATAATGTTAGTTTGAATTAGTTTGAGAATAGTTAGTTTGCTTTGTTGCTAAGTTCATGCTTCTATTGTAATTCTTGACTTTAATAATATGCACCAATAGACAACGGAATAAGAAAATATGGTCATGAGTTGAAACGAAAGCGGACGTTAAATGATTGTTGGCCCGTTAGCTCAGGGACTCGATCTTTGGATCTCCAGGCGTCCCGTTAAGCTTGTCCGGTTTGGACTGGCCCCAAGGCCCATTTATCAGCAATTGGGCCCAATTTGAAGATTTCAATGTATAGTTTAATATAGTATAAGTTTGGGGCTCTCGGGTTAGGTAGTGGTTTTCAAATTAAAAAGTTCACCCTTTTGTTTAGATCTGGACTTGAACTTAAAGCTCGAATTTTATACTATTAACTAATTAGGACTTTTATTTTATTATAGACAAATAATAGTATAAAATCATAGCCACTTTAGAATGAGATTTTAAATAAAAAATGAGATGAGCCTCGCCAAATAAAATGCACAAGCTGTAGGGCCCTTAATAAATGGTTATAATAATTACTTAGAATTCGGGATGAACCGTTTAGCAAATTTCACGGTCTTCCCCAAAATAATAACGCGTTAGATTCTTTAGGCGCGATTTTAATAAAATTATATTCCTAAACTCAGGTGTGCATTTCATGTGACCTAAATCCAAATCCTAAAACGGTGTATAAAAATGTGTCGAGGATCCGTGTGCATTTCATTTGACGTGATCCGAAAACACGTTTTTTAAAAGACATTCACTTTCTTAATTTTTTTAAATTAATGCGGTAAATAATCTTTAAAATTGCACTATAGGATAGCACGTATTAAAATCAGATATTAAGCCATTTATAATAATTTAAGCGACCGTGCTAGAACCACGGGATCCGGGGGTGCCCAACACCTTCCCTCGGGTCAACAGAATTTCTGGTTCGCAGACTTCACTTAGAAAGTCAAAAAATTTCCTCGATCTGGGATTCAAGATAAATCGGTGACTTGGGACACCAAAAGCCAAACCTTTCCCAAGTGGCGACTCTGAAATAAATCAATAATCCAATTTCGAATAATGTCACTTAAAGTGGAAAAACTCCCTTATACATTTATCCTCCGGGGTAGGTGCATAAAAAAGGTGGTGTGACAGCTCTGGCGACTCTGCTGGGGATGCGAACCCAGAACTTCGGTTCAGGGTTCAAGAATTCGAGCTTAGAATAGCTATTATGATTGACTTTATCTGATTTTCCTATATGTTTCATCCTAATGTGCTAAATGCTTTACCGCTTTGATATTTGGTGAATTATTTATATAAACTGCTACGAAACCTCCCTATCTCTAAGTTTTCTACATCATGGAGAAGGGTGCACTTCGTGTGACTTCTCTTCTGTCTAGAGTCTTATCCCATTTTAGAACGAGGTTCGGACAAGTTGTTAAGCCGGCGAAGCTTCTGTATTCCCGCTACGCTGCTCCCCTCTGCTCGAGTCGTCCGTTCGGGTAAACCAGGTCTAGAATAATAAAACCAGGTTTTAAACCTAATATAACAAAGCCTCATGCCGGATCCCTAGTATGAGCGTTTGTTTGCATCACGTGCATTTAACTTAGGAGACTCAACACAGGGGTTGGGTTTGTCTAGGACAGGTGTACCCAAATTAAAAGATCATCCTGATGCATCTTACATTGCTACTTGCATATCTGTTTTTTCGGCTTGTAAGTTGACAGACTTCTAGAATAGAGGAAGAAAATCAAAAAGAAAAAAAAAAGAAAAAAGAAAAGTAAAAGAAGTGAGAGGTCGATATTTGGAATATTCTGAAACTCTGCCAAAACTCTGGAAAATAAAAGTCATTTTAAAATAAGTCAAAATTTTCAAATGCCATGTTTCCCGTATTCCGTTGAATCTGACCGAACTACGCAAGTCTGATTCTCACGGAATGTGAGATACGTAGGCAAACCTCATCAGTTCCGACCCCAATTTTAAAAAAAAATCCAAAAATATTTTTCTTTAGTCCCTTCTTTAAAAAATCTTTCCTTAGAAAATTCAAAAAAGAAGAAGTAAAAGTAGTTTTTAAACTCAAAAAAAATAAAAATAGTTTTCTTCTTTCTAATATCTTTCATGCAAAAAAAAAATCAATAAAAATCAGAATCCAAAATACAGGTTTCCTTCATTTTGAAGTATTCTTCCAAAAACAAAACAAAACAAAATCAGAAACAAAAATATAAAAATACTCTTTTCTTCTTTAGAAGTCTTTCTTTTGTAAATGTCAATAAAAGTTTTGGAAAAAAAAAAGTGAAGTCCAAAAAAAAAATTTTACTTTTCTTTAGAAGTACTTTTGTAAATAAATAAAAGCTCAGAAATTCAAAATATTTTCTTTAAAAAAAAGTCCCTCTTTAGAAAATTAAGCGGCAACTTCCAAAATCCAAAAAAAAATATTTTCTTTATTCTTTAGAAAAAGAGAAAACAAATAAAAATTCAAACAAAAATTATTTTCTTTTTACGTTTGAAATTCCCAAAGTTCCAATCAAAAGAAAAGGAATTTTTAGAAGTCTTTCTTTCAAAATAAACAAAAATCCAAAATAATAATAATAAAAAAACACAAAAAAAAAGTATTGCCTTTCTGCTTTTAAAGCATTTCTTTCAAAAAAAAAGAAAAAAGAAAAATAGAGTTAGTTTATTTACTCTATTCTCGGTCTTCCCGAACTACGCAAGATCTGATTCATGCGTGGTCATGATACGTAGGCAATCCCCAACAGATTCGATCATAGCTAAAAAAAAAATTGAGTGAAAAATAAACTGAAAAAAATGAGAAAAAAAAATTGAGTTAAAAAGAAAGAAAAAGTGAAAGAGAGAGCGACAAAAAATAAAAGAGTGACAAAAAGAAAAACAAAAAAAAAAGAGTGCAAAAAATAAAAGAGCAGCAAAAACAAAACAAAAATCAAGAGTGATTGGAGAGATGCAGAAATGAAGAAAAGAGTTACATACTGAAAGGGCTAGTTAAGACCGGGATGAAACATGCAACCGTTCAAACACACGGTAAATGCGTTTAACTGTTAGGTGCATTGCATCCCAATGTGTGATTTCCTATATGTTAAATGTTTCAAAAATAATAAAGTTGTTGAATGTGCAAAATTAGCCAGGTTTTGGTGGTTGGTTTTGTTGGTAGTCTAGCCTCCCCTCCTGCACAACATCCAAAGGCACAGATGGCCTCTGCAAGCAATCTACCGATCATCAGTTCTGAGGATAGCCCATCATCGGCTATTTTGCAGCTAGAATCAGTAGCTGTTGAAGAGAATAGGATGTTGCATCTCCGCATATTGGAATGCGGGACGCCGGTCTAATGGAAGGGAACCGCCAATTGCAATCCCTGGGTTCCCTGAATTGATCCCCAGGTCAGGTGAGGTTACCAATGCCCCTGTGCCCAACCCGCTCATCCTATGCGGCCACCCTCCAATGCCCTCTAATGATCTTGGCATGCCTTCTGTGGTTCGCCTCCAGGCACCGGCTTTAAGGCTTTGCTATGTGAAGAATATCCCAAGAATACTCCCTCATCACTTCTGGGATCAAACTTTCCTATGAAGTCTTTTCCATTATTGTGCACATAGCACTTGCAACCAAAAGCCCACAGCTTGAACCAGAAATAACATATGTGATTCCGTACTCTTTCACTCAACCTCCGCGATATGATCTCTCTGTGGAGCAAGGAAAGGTTGTTAAAAATCCCGAGCAAGAGGAAATTGCTCGGAAGATGAAGAGCCTGGAACAAAGCCTGAAAAACATGCAAGGTCTGAGTGGCCAAAAGAGTGTCTCATACTCCGACCTCTGTATGTTTCCCCATGTCCACTTGCCAGTTGGCTTCAAGATGCCAGAATTTGAAAAGTACGACGGGCATGGAGACCCGGTCGCTCATCTGAAACGATATTGTAACCAGTTAAGGGGTGCTGTTGGAAAAGAGGAGCTGCTAATGGCCTATTTTGGGGAAAGCCTCACTGGAATTGCTTCTGAGTGGTATATGGATCACGAAATTACCCATTGGCACATATGGGACGATATGGCCCAAGATTTTGTTCGCCAGTTCCAGTATAATGTTGACATTTCTCCCGATAGGAACACTTTGTCCAATTTGAAAAGGAAAACCGCGGAAAGCTTCCGTGAGTATGCTGTCAAATGGCATGAGCAAGATGCCAGGGTAAAGCCTCCAATGGATGAAATTGAAATGGTCACAGTTTCCCTCCAAGTTCAGTAACCAGACTACTTCCAAAATATGATGTCTGCAATGGGTAGACCATTCGCTGAAGCTATCAAGATTGGCGAAATTGTCGAAAACGGTTTGAAAACTGGTCGAATTTTGAGCCAATCCGCTATTAGATCTACCTCCCAAGCCATTTAGGGCGGGTCTGGAGGAATAGCGAGGGGCAAGAAAGAGGAAGAAACATCCATGGCGGCGTCAGATGTAAGAAAATACCGTACCCCCAGGTCCCTTTTTTTGGAAAGAACCCTGCAACACTAGTACCCCCACCAAGATATGGCCTATGCTCCTTAGCCCTACATGGTCATGAATGACCAACCTTATGGCCGGCCACCGCAACAAGACAACCGGAACCAAGCTCCACTTTCTAGAAACCAGCCTCCTTACCGGAACCACTATAATCCCCAACCACCCCAGAATAACTTCCGTCCTCAGGAACCACCCAGGAGACAAACTTTCACACCCATTGGTGAACTAATATTCTAATCTTTTCCCAAAGCTTGTCCAAATGGGTTTCCTGCAGCCAGTCCCTCAAACAAGGCAAAATCCAGCATCGCCTGCTTACAGAGCCGGTGTCAGGTGTGCTTATCATTCAGGGATGGAAGTGCATGATGCCAATGATTGTTGGACCTTAAAAGGGCAGTAGAGAACTTGATAGAACATGGGAAGATAGTGTTAATGGGCGATGAGGTTCCAAATGTGACTAACAATCCGTTGCCCTCTCACAATAATGGGCCAGTGATCGGGATGATCTGCGAAGACAAGGAGTTTGATCCCGCCTTGAAAGCTATAATTGCTATCGCTGATACATAAAGGAATCCTAAGGCAGCCCCGAAGCAAGATAAACGGGAAAGAAGACTAAAACTGTCAAGACTGAACTTGAGAAGAAAGATGAAACAAAAGTAGAGATGGTGCCTCCTAAAAATGGGGTTCTCTATGTTCCACGAGGTCGCCAAGAAAAGCCATTAGTTGTGAGTACTCCAAAGAAATTTGAAGCGAAAAAGGGAACACCGATGTATGTGCCAAAAGGAGCCTATGTGGTCCGGGGGACAATTAAACCGCTTCGGCTGAATGAGCCAGTGGTTATTGGACGCGTGCCACAGAAGCCAATGATGGACCCGTCTGCAGTACCATGGAATTATTAGCAGACGATGGTTACATACAAAGGTAAAGAAATCACAGGATAACTTCCTGGGAATACCTTTGCTAAGAAATATTCAGATGTACAGGAGGTAAACAATGCCACGCTGAAGCACTTTCCACCCAAGAATCCTGTGAGTGTTGAGGAAGTAGAGGCTTTCTTTCAGAAAATGCAGATGCCTAATTATGAAGTGGTGGATTAGTTGCGTAAGTACCCTGAACAAGTGTCTATGCTATCTTTTTTAATGAGGTCTACCGAGCATCAGAAGATCATAATGAAAACTCTGAATGAGGCGTATGTGTCGGCTGAGACTTCAGTCGAACAGCTCGAAAGAATGGCAGAAAGGTTCTTTGCTATTAATCAAATTTCCTTTAATAAGAATGATTTGCCTCCGGAGGGAGTGTCTCACAACAAGGCCTTACATCTGACTGTCAAGTGTGAAGGTTACTATGTCAAGCGAGTAATGGTAGATGGGGGTTCGGGTGTTGACATTTGCCCGCTCTCCACACTGCAGAGAATGGAAATTGGGACCGGAAGGATTCTTCCCAATGACGCCTGTGTAAGAGCCTTTGATGGCATCAAAAGGGATACCATCGGAGAAATAGACCTGATATTGACTATAGGACCAGTGGAGTTTGAGGTGACTCTCCAGGTACTGGATATGGACACATCTTACAACTTTCTTCTCGGAAGGCCTTGGACTCATACTGCAGGGGCTGTACCCTCCACTCTGCACCAAATGGTGAAGTTCGAATATGAAGATCAGGAAATTGTGGTCCACGGAGAAGACGAGCAGTCTATTTATCGGGAACCCATCCATCCCATGTCTTGAAGCAAGAGAAGGAAGTGAGCATATAGTTTATCAGGCTTTTGAAGTTGTATTGGTGGATCAGTATGAAGAGGGGAGCCCTTGCCCCCAACCTTTCTTGTCCAATGCCTCGATCATGGTTGCTAAAGAAATGATCCGAAGTGGATTCAAACCGGGAAAAGGGCTTTGGAAATCATTGCAAGGAATAGTTGAACCTATCACTCTGCCTTCAACTAAGAAGTTCTTTGGGATAGGCTTCCACCATACCCTAAATGATGAAGAGTGGGCAAATAAGAGAAAAAATGAGGGATGGGATTTACCTCAATTACTTCCACATTTGTACGAAACTTTCGTCAGGCCAAGGTACGATGAAGAAGAAGATGATGAGGCCTTTACGGCCGAAGAAATTGAGGAAATATGTGGGGCGATGAGAAAAATTCTTTACGAAACCCACATGGTTCAGCTGGGAGAAGGCACAAGTACCGCTGAGGTGCTATACATGGGGCCAGATGCTAAACTTCAAAATTGGAAGGTTACACCGTTCCCAGTCAGGCGGGAGTCCGGGTAGACTTGTCCTGCCACTTTTCCTGCATCACGAGTTATCCCAGGGTGTAACTCGGATGTTTTCTTTAGTTTCCTGAATGTAAACCCTGTTATCTCCCCAATTCCAAGAAATGAAATCAATATTTCATCGTTTATTTTCTTTATTCTTTCTGATTTTTGCTATTTTTCTCTCTTTTATTTCTTCTTTTCAGTTATAATAATGTGGATTTAAATAACATGACATGCTTGCGGACTTCACGCCCAGATCCAAACACACTGTCTAATTGCGAAATAATAAACCAAGAACTGGAATATGATGAAGAAGAGGCTTTTAGGGAAATAAATCGAGAACTGGAACACTTTGAGAATAAACCTAAGACGAACTTGAATGATACAGAACCGGTTAATTTGGGAACTTCTGAAGAAATTTGAGAAACTAAAATAAGCATTCACACAGATGAGAAAATGCGGGATGCAATAATTCAACTCCTATTTGAGTTTAAAGATATGTTTGCTTGGTCATACGATGACATGCCAGGACTAAGTGTTGATCTAGTGGTTCATAAAGTGCCAATTTACCCTGATTGTCCCCCAGTTTAGCAGAAACAGAGAAAGTTTAAGACCGATTTCAGTGATAAGATCAAAGAAGAAATCACAAAACAGTTGAAAATAGGGGTAATCCGGGTGGTCCAGTATTGTACGTGGCTGGCTAATGTAGTTCCCGTGCCGAAGAAAGATGGGAAAACCCGAGTGTGTATGGATTACCGAGATTTGAATAAGGCAAGTCCCAAAGACAATTTCCCTTTGCCCAATATCCACATCCTTGTTGATAACTGTGCCAAACATGAGATACAGTACTTCATTGATTGTTACGCAGGATATCACCAGGTGTTGATGGATGAAGAAGATGCCGAGAAAATAGCTTTCACTACACCTTGGGGTACTTACTGTTACCGGGTTATGCTGTTTGGTTTGAAGAAAGCCGGTGCAACTTATATGAGAGCCATGACTGCCATTTTTCATGATATGATGCATCAAGAGATAGAGGTGTATGTAGACGACGTGATCATCAAGTCCAGAACTCAGGACGATCATGTTCGAGACTTGAGGAAATTTTTTGAGAGGCTGTGAAAGTATAACTTAAAGCTGAATCTAGCTAAATGCGCCTTCGGAGTCCCATCAGGCAAACTTCTAGGTTTCATAGTCAGCAGGATAGGTATCGAGTTAGATCCAATAAAGATAAAGGCTATCCGAGATCTACCTCCTCCGAGAACAAAGAAAGATATGATGAGTCTATTGGGCAGGTTAAACTATATCAGTCGGTTCATTGCTCAACTGACTACCATATGTGAGACCATATTCAAGATATTGAGGAAATATGAAGCAATAAAATGGACAGTTGAGTGTCAGGAGGCCTTCGACAAGATCAAAGAATATCTTTCAAATACTCCAATTTTGGTCCCACCGGAGCCAGAGTGACCTCTGTTCTTGTATATGACGGTCTTAGAAAATTCTTTTGGTTGTGTCCTCGGGCAACATGATATAACTGGAAAGAAAGAGCAGGCGATCTATTACTTGAGCAAGAAGTTCACCGGTTATGAAGTCAAATACACTTTGTTGGAAATAACGTGATGTGCTTTGACATGGGCCACTCAAAAGTTGAGACATTATCTTCAGGCTCATACTACTTACCTCATAACCAGGTTGGATCCTTTGAAGTACATATTCCAGAAACCGATGCCTACTGGGAGATTGACAAAGTGGCAAATCTTGCTTACTGAATTTGACATAGTCTACGTCACTCACACGGCAATGAAAGCCCAGGCATTGGCAGATCATTTGGCTGAAAACTCGGTTGACGGGGAATACCAACCATTAAGTAATTATTTTCCAGATGAGGAGGTAAACACAATAGAAGTAGTCCCTGAGGACGCTCATGCTTGGAAAATGTTCTTTGATGGGGCCGTAAACGCCAAAGGTGTAGGAGTTGGGGAAATCTTGATCTCACTCAGTGGTCAGCACTGTCCGGCTATAGCTAGGCTCCATTTCTTTTGCACGAACAATACAGCCGAATATTAAGCCTGCATCATAGGCATGAATATGGAAATCGATCAAGATGTTGAATATTTGTTGATTATGTGGGATTCTTATCTGATTATCCGGCAAGTCCAGGGTGAATGGGAAACCCGAGATGTTAAGCTTATTCCTTACCGACAGCACGTGGAAGATCTCGGCAAGCGATTCAAATCAATAGAGTTCAGGTACATCCCGCGGTATCACAATGAACTAGCTGATGCACTTACCACTTTAGCTTCGATGTTACCTCACCCAGGCAATGCCCACATCGATCCCTTGGAAATCCAATTCAGGGAAAGACACGGTTACTGTAATGCAGTCGAGGCAAGACCAAATATCCAGCCATGGTACCATGATATTAAGAGATTTTTGAAAATAGAAGAATACCCCGAACATGCTACTCGAGATCAAAAGAGAACTATTAGGCGGCATGCGAGTGGTTTCTTTCAGAGCAGTGAGGTCTTGTATAAAAGAACCTCGGATCTTAACTTGTTAAGATGTGTTGGTGCCGAGGAAGCGGGAAGGATCATGCATGAAGTGCACGCAGGAGTGTGTGGACCTCATATGAACGGGTATGTCCTGGCAAAGAAAATCCTTCGAGCAGGGTATTATTGGATAACTATGGAGAAAGACTGCTTCAGCTTCATCCAGAAATGTCAGCAGTGTCAGGTGCATGGAGATCTGATTCATGCACCTCCAACAGAGCTACATCCTATGTCAGCACCTTGGCCTTTTGTCGCTTGGGGTATGGACATCATTGGTCCGATTAAGCCAAAAGCTTCAAATGGGCACAGATTCATATTGGTTGCTATTGATTACTTCACGAAATGGGTCAAAGATATCACTCTTAAAACGGTCACTAAGAAAGCTGTAGTGGATTTTGTACATTCGAACCTTATCTGTCGTTTCGCTATTCCCGCAACCATCATCACAGATAATGCTGTGAACCTAAATAGTCGTTTGATGGAGGAGGTATGGGAACAGTTCAAAATAACGCATAGTAACTCCACTCCTTAACGGCCCAAAGCCAACGTTGATGCTGAGGCAGCAAACAAGAACATCAAGAAGATTTTGAGAAAGACAATCCAGAGTTCTAGACAATAGCATGAACAGTTACCTTTTGCCTTACTAGGATATCGCACTACAGTGCGCACATCGGTAGGAGCAACCACGTACTTGTTGGTTTATGGAACCGAGGTTGTGATACCGGGAGAGGTAGAAATCCCTTCGCTCTGGACAATTTTTGAAGTAGAGGTTGAAGATAGTGAATGGGTTAAAACTCGACTGGAACAGTTGACTTTGATTGATGAAAAACGGATGGCCGCAGTTTGTCACGGGCAGTTGTGCCAACAAAGAATGGCCCGCGCCTATAACAAGAAAGTACGACCCAGGAATTTTGAAGTGGGGCAATTGGTGTTAAGGCGTATTCTTCCTCATCATCAGGAAGCAAAAGGAAAGTTTGCTCCTAACTGTAAAGGTCCATATATCATTAGAAAAATACTTCCAAGAGGGGCATTATACTTGGGTGACATCGAAGGAAATAATCCTGAAGCAACTGTGAATGCGGACGCAGTAAAAAGATACTATGTCTGAGTTTGCTTTGGTGATGTCTTTGCGCATTTTGAAATGACGAAGGCTTTTATTCCCTGTACCCAAACACTATTAACCCTTTTGCAAGCCCTTTGAGCATGTTACATTTCCTTGGCTTCCCTCTTTGGAATCCAGAAGCATTGTTGAACAAAAAGGGGAAAAGTTAAAGTTAAAAAAAACAAAAAAAAAACACAAACAAATGATTCACCTGAACTACGTTTGACGTCACACCAGAACAAAAATACAAATTTCCCGAAAGTGAAACTGGGGCAGATGTTATAATGGTTCGACCGTGAGCCCACCAAAATGTTCAAAAGTTGTAATCTCGTCCACAATTATTTTACCCAAAACTGAGTACGAGTCCTTCGAATCAATTGCCAAAGGCGCGGGAACTGAGAAATATCATTGATTGAAAGCTGATGCATTCTAAATTGAGAGAAATAAAATGAGAGAGTCTTATCGATGAAAACCTTCGGGCACCATAAGGCGACGGGAGCAGGGAAATTGAAAATGAGAGAGTCCGCTTAGTGAAAACTCGCAAAAACCACTATCGGGCGACATTGAGAAGAGAAATGAGAGAGTTCGATTAGCGAAAACCCACAAAGGGCGCTGTCGGCCCAAAGAAGATATCTCATCACTAAAAGTCCTAACAAGGTTCCCTGGTTCGGAAATAAGGATCAATGGGTTCATAAGAAGCTAGAAGTTGGTGCAGGTCGGGCATCAAGTCGAAGAAGCATGTCATGTCAGTTTGAAGTCAGCATGCACCCCAGATAAGTCCTTCTTTTCCCCCGAAAGGGACGCTTCTATTTAAGATTCATTATCCTGCTCTCTGTTTGCTTTTCCTTGAATCCCTTTCAGTTTAACTCTGAATTCCGAAACTGTTTCAAAGAAAAGGTGGCAGGACTAGTTGCTACAGGGCTTCCCCTCGCAAAAGATAAAAGAAAAGGACCCAACCTCAGCGGATGTGTTAAGCCAATCCTAACTGACCAAAATATTGGAAAAGAGGGAAAGTCAGAGACAAAGGTCTCAAGAGCAGAATTAAATGAAAGGATCAAAGCCTTACACGGGCGAATCATCATGAAATCCTGAAAGTTAAGTCTTATCGGTTGGAAAGGGGGGTCGCCCATAAAGCCAATCAACGTCAAAGTTCTCAACAAAAATGAGGTCGGGATCAAGCAATTGAGATGATCAAGGCCACCAAACAACCACCGTTTCAAACTAACAATTGTTCTTTATTTGGAAAATTGAAACAGGTACGATCCAAAACAACCGTGCAAGAAGCAGGTGCAGCCAAAAGAAAGAAAAAACGCGCAAGTGCTGAAACAGCTTTGCAGCAAATAATCAATGCAAAAGGGAAGTTTCCTCCAAGTTTTTTCCTGCTTTTTATCAAAACAAAGAAAAGAGATAACAAAAGAAGAAAATCCCAAAAGAGGATAGTTTAGAATTCCCAATACCAACCTGGTACTTCCTAAGCCGACATTAGGGCTCCAATCCCTAAGTTGAGCGTTTTCCCCTTTAGCCAATATTAGGTCTCCAATCCCTAAGTTGAGCATTTTTCTTAGCCAACATTAGGGCTACAATCCCTGAATTGAGCGTTTTTTCTTTGCCAACATTAGGGCTCCAAGCCCTGAGTTGAGCGTTTCCCTTTAGCCAACATTAGGGCTCCAATCTCTGAGTTGAGCGATTTCCCCTTTAGCCAACATTAGGGCTCCAATTCCTAAGTTGAGAGTTTTTCCCTTTAGCCAACATTAGGGCTCCAATCCCTGAGTTGAGCGTTTTCCCTTTAGCCAACATTTGGGCTCCAATCCCTGAGTTGACTGTTTTCCCCTGTAGCCAATATTAGGGCTCCAATCCCTGAGTTGAGCATTTCCCATTTAGCCAATATTAGGGCTTCAATCCCTGAGTTGAGCGTTTTATTTTCTTAGCCAACATTAAGGCTCCAATCCTTGAGTTAGGCGTTTTTTTTTCTTAGCCAACATTAGAGCTCCAATCCCTGAGTTGAGCGATTTTCCTTTAGCCAACATTAGGGCTCCAATCCCTGAGTTGAGCGGTTTTCCCTAGCCAATATTAGGGCTCCAATCCCTGAGTTGAGCAGTTTTTTTAGCCAATATTAGGGCTCCAATCCCTGAGTTGAGCGTTTTTCCCCTTAGACAGCATTAGGGTTCCAATCCCTGAGTTGAGCGTTTTATTCTTAGCCAACATTAGGGCTCCAATCCCTGAGTTGAGCATTTTTACCCTTAGCCAACATTAGGGCTCCATTCCCTGAGTTGAGCATTTTCCCCTTTAGCCAACATTAGGGCTCCAATCCCTGAGTTGAGCGTTTTTTCCCTTAGCCAACATTAGGGCTCCAATCCCTGAGTTGAGCATTTTTTCCCTTAGCCAACATTAGGGCTCCAATCCCTGAATTGAGCATTTTTTCCCTTTAGCCAATATTAGGGCTCCAAGCCCTGAGTTGAGCGTTTTTTCCTTTAGCCAACATTAGGGCTCCAATCCTTGAGTTGAGCGTTTTTTCGTAGCCAACATTAGGGCTCTAATTCCTACGTTGAGCATTTTTTCCCTTAGCCAACATTAGGGCTCCAATCCCTGAGTTGAGCATTTTCCCCTTTAGCCAACATTAGGGATCCAACCCATGAGTTGAGTGGTTTTCCTTAGCCAACATTAGGGCTCCAACCCCTGAGTTGAGCAGTTTTCCTTAGCCAACATTAGGGCTCCAATCCCTGAGTTGAGCGTTTTACTTTTAGCCAACATTAGGGCTCCAATCCCTGAGTTGAGCATTTTTCCTTAGCCAACGTTAGGGTTCCAATCCCTGAGTTGAGCATTTTCCTTTTTGTGAATATTAGGGCTCCAATCCCTGAGTTGTGCCTTTTAGACTTGGGGCTTCCAATCCCCTCATCGATTCCGCAGATTTTTATTGCAAATAACTCACGAAATTTTCCTAGTAAAACTGGGGTAGAAAAATTCCGTTCGTTTGTTTGTTTTGGTGTCTGAGCAGGTTTGACCTCGAGGCACAGGGTTTGAGATGACCTACGGAGTGAGTCTCAATCCAGAATAAAGAAAAGAAGAAAAGAGCAAAAAGAAATGAGCTCAAATGTTGAAGCAAACCAAGGTGCGGATTGCTCAAAATCTGATTGAACTCACAAACTCCGCCAATCCTGCTTTGACTCAACGCTGCAAAAAGAAACAACACCTACAACTTGCAAGCATCAAGATTCAGATCGGAGTCCATAGTAAAATCAGAGAAGACTCGAGATCAAGTTTCAAGATAATTATAGATAGGAATCTTGTAACTCATAGTTGATAGGCATAGCTAGTTTAGCTTCGATTTTCCTTTTGGTGTAATAAGGAGGTCAGTAAGCAGTAGCAGCTGCAGCAACAACAGTAAGAGTAAAACCATAGCTTCATGGTAGTCCCAGCTACCAAAACTTCCCGAACTACATTGACCTGATTCCCTTTTAGCCAAAGATATGTAGGAGACCTTTTGAAGCAAAGGTTCGGTCAAATCTTTCAAAAAATGTTTCACACGGAGTACTCAAACGGGCAAAAATCGCTCGTATCCGCTCACTTTATCTTTGCACGATAACTCTTCGTATTTCCGGGCAAAGAGGGGCAGCTGTGAGCACATGATTTTTGCCCTATATGAGAATTACTCCCAAAAATTTAAAATAAAATAGTTTTGTGTTGTTCGCAATTTTCTTTTGGATTTTTGTGTTATTTTTCTCTTATTGTTTGCGTTTGTGTGGGCATGTTTATTTGTTTAAATTAATGGAAATACAAAAATATGTCGCATTTGCATTTTACGACTTAATTTTACAATTAGGAGTAATTAAGTTTGTTTTACAAAATGAAAAAATCACAAAAAATATGTACTTTGAATTTTTAGCACTTAATGTCAAATTGTGTGATTTTCTAATTGTGTGTTAATTGTTATTAAGAGTTAACTGGTACTTTTTATAAGTTAATTTAAGATTTTTAGAATTTTTAGTTTTATTAATTATGAAATAAAAGAAAAGAAGAAAAAAGAAACAAATGCAAAAAATGAGATAAAACTCGGACAGGCCCAAGACCATACCCAAATACCAGGCCCAAATGAATCCGGTCCGGTCCATCTCAAAAACACCCCAAACAGCATCGTTTTGGGGAAGCCCTGATCAGGGCCGTTGATTTAAATTGATCAACGGTACAGATTTTCCACCCTGACCCGTTACCAACCCATTACACAAACCAGCCTGACCCCGTTATCACCCAAACGACCCTGTTTTAATAACTCATTCAATCAGAACCGTTGGATCTTATTCATCCAACGGCTCTGATTGAATCTCTCGTTCTAACCTACCAGATTACCTGAGACCCCCCCCAAACCAAACCCCTCATTCACCCTTCGTCTCCAACTCAGAGACGAGAACCCTTCCTCCAGAAAACCCTAGCCGCCACCCCGCCTTTTCTCCTGAAACCCGGCGGCAACCACGCCGCCGGCCACCCAATTAACATCCCTAGAGCACCTTGACCTATCCATCCCAAATCCCTAACCACTTTTCTTCGAATCATCCTGAGTTGCCTCGAATCTTAGATCGAAGAATCTGACCAAAAACCTAGTTTACCCAATTGCCCCCAAACTCACACCACGGAACCCCTAAACCTCTCTCATCCCTAATACGACATCACTTTCATTCGAATCGAGTTGGATCTGTTCGAATTTTATTTCGAGTGAACGAGCCCTAAAAGAGTGAAGACTGGAATCGATCCGAAAAGAAAAATTGAGGTTGTGACCGACCTTAGTCGTGTGTTCCTAGTCGAGAACACCTGATTAAGGTCCGTCTCGGCTTTAGACTTTAAGTTGAAGTTTCAACAAAAACGAATGGGAGATTGGTACGAGATTCTGAGGTATTTCTTCTCTTTTCTTTTATGTTTGTTGTTATTGTTGTTTATCTGATTAAATTCCGTTATAGTTCACCATGTTATCAATTAGTTCTTTCTTCTCTTTCTAACCATTTTCTTGGTCCAGTTTCATCATTGTTTTTGTTGTTATCAATTAGCATAGGTTATAATTGTTGAATCTATTAACTAGTTTCGTCGATTAGTCAGTTCATGTTTGTGGTTTAGTTGTGCTCTTCGAACTATTTGATGTCAATTGTTTTATGTTTATATTCTCAGCTTCTGGGGCTCATGTTAGTTTGATTCTGCTGCCTGAATCCATTTGCATTTGAATTCATATTAGTTTTTAATTGAGTTACAATCAATCAAGAGCTTAAGGTAGAATGATGCTGAATTACCGACCTAACAAGTTGTTCAATCAGTGCTGAATTACTGACCCTGTTTTATGCACTTTAGAGATAGAATTACTGACCATATTTCATGCACTTTAGAGTTAGGAAATCATAAAGCATGGGAATTGTAGTTCTTTAATGAATTAAAGGTAACTTGACAGCATGGGCTGTCAGGGCTTATTCAGGCTGCCCATACCAGTGTCAGTCTAATAAAGGAAAAGTGGGGTTTAAAATATAGGTTGGACACTTAGTAGTGGGGAACACAACATAATAGTATGGGATGGTTTAAGGGTAAATGATTAAACAACAGGCTGCCCATAACTTTGAATTAAACAAATCAACAAAACATTCTCTAGTAGGGTTCGAGAGAATATCATGGGCAAGAAAGGTTTTATCCTAATAGTTTAAGTGTCTCAAGGGCTGTGAAGGGGCCTGTTTTGGGGTATAAATAGAGGCATTTTGGACAGAGTTAAGGGCTGGCTTTTTGGTCTTGAAAAAATCAATTTGGAGAGTCTTGGTCAGTTCAGTTGCAAAGTAAAAAGAAAGCTAGGCATTCATATTTTTCTGATAGGGTTCTTCTTTTGGTTCTCTTCTTGGTCAGCCAAAAAAAGGGAGGTTTGGAAAAATGAAAATTCTGAAACTTTAGAAACCTACTGTTCCACTGAGTAACTAGGAACTTTGTTAGTTGTCTTCCATGATTTGGTTATTTTCGAGTTGAAATCCTTGGCTGCTTAAGCTCAGAGCTTTCATTCCGATTGATTTTGGTTGCAATTGAGTTGATTTGGAGTCAGTTATTGGGTGCTCTAATTCTATTGATTGTTGGGTTCCATTTTGGTCAGTTTGGGTACAGTCCTGGTTTGTTTTAACGTCTCCATTCTGCTGGGGAATTTTAATTGGCTCCGAGCTGTTGGTTGAGAGTGTATTCTGGTGTTATTTGTTGTTGTTGTTGCATTGTTGTGTTGTTGTTGACTGCTCCTTTTTCTTCTTCTTCTATTCCAATTCCAGGTACACGTTTATGAGCTCACTTTGATGTAACTGGGAAGAGAAGTTGAAATAAAAAATGTTCGCATAGTCATGTTTATTGATAGGCTGTCTGTTGTTTAATTTGATAGATTTTAGTTAAGTAAATGTAGTTGATGCTAATTCTTTACTTTATGTCATATAGATAGTAGACATACACATAGACCCTTATGGACTGTTGATCTATTTCTGTTCACTCCCATAAGTATGAGAACTCTATGGTTGGTAACTCTTGGCTTAACTTGTGTTACTAGTGTAATGCAATGTAGTTTAGTGCTTCAGTAAGGATAAGAATTAGTTCACATTTCAGCATGTTATTTCAATGTTCCCAGTCATAAGATCGCTAGTCGTGTGAATGAATGATGTTAATTGGAATAAGTTAGTAGTTCTCAAATGTTAGTGACTAATGTTAGTGTTAAGTTCAATAGTTGTAAAAAAACTAGGTCCAAATGGTTCTGAATTCATGTAGTTAATCTCAATAGTCCGGTTCATCTAATAATGTTAGTTTGAATTAGTTTGAGAATAGTTAGTTTGCTTTGTTGCTAAGTTCATGCTTCTATTGTAATTCTTGACTTTAATAATATGCACCAATAGAAAACAGAATAAGAAAATATGGTCATAAGTTGAAACGCAAGCGGACATTAAATAATTGTTGGCCCGTTAGCCCAGGGACTCGATCTTTGGATCTCCAGGCGTCCCGTTAAGCTTGTTCGGTTTTGACTACCCCAAGGCCCACTTATCAGCAATTGGGCCCAATTTGAAGATTTCAATGTATAGTTTAACATAGTATAAGTTTGGGGCTCTCGGGTAAGGTAGCGGGTTTCAAATTAAAAGGTTCACCCTTTTGTTTGGATCCGGACATGAACTTAAAGCTCGAATTTTATACTATTAACTAATTAGGAATTTTATTTTATTAGAGACAAATAATAGTAGAAAATCATAGCCACTTTAGAATGAGATTTTAAATAAAAAAAGAGACGAGCCTCGCCAAATAAAATGCAAAAGATGCGGGGCCCTTGATAAATGGTTATAATAATTACTTAGAATTCGGGATGAGCCGTTTAGCAAATTTGACGGCCTTCCCCAAAATAATAACGCGTTAGATACTTTAGGCGCGATTTTAATAAAATTACATTCCTAAACTCAGGTGTGCATTTCATGTGACCTAAATCCAAATCCTAAAACGTTGTATAAAAATGTGTCGAGGATCCGGGTGCATTTCATGTGACATAATCCAAAAGCATGTTTTTTAAGCTACGTTCACTTTCTTAATTTTTTTTATTAAAGTGGTAAATAATCTTTAAAATTGCACTATAGTATAACATGTATTAAAATTAGATATTAAGCCATTTATAATAGTTTAAGCGATCTAGCACGGGATCCGGGGGTGCCTAACACCTTCCATCGGGTCAACAGAATTCCTTACATAGAATTTTTGGTTCGCAGACTTCACTTGGAAAGTCAAAAAATTTTCTCGATTTGGCATTCAAGATAAACCGTTGACTTGGAACACCAAAAGCCAGACCTTTCCCAAGTGGCGACTCTGAAATAAATCAATAATCCCATTTCGAATAATGTCACTTAATGTGGAAAAACTCCCTTATACATTTATCCTCAGGGGTAGGTGCGTAAAAAAGGAGGTGTGACAGGGGCTAGAATAAATTTGATGCCTTATTCGGTCTTTAAGAATTTTCGAATTGGGAAACCTAGGCCAACCTCAATGAGACTTCAAATGGCGAACCAATCGATGAAGCAACCTTTGGGCATAATTGACTATGTGCTTGTTCGAGTGGAGAAGTTTATATTGCCGGCCTACTTTGTCATATTGGATTGTGAAGTGGACTTTGAAGTCCCAATTATTCTAGGAAGACCTTTATTTGCAACGGGGAAGGCATTGGTTGATGTTAAAGCGGGTGAGCTAACTTTCCGAGTGGGAGATGAGAAGGTCATCTTCCATGTTTTCAAATCCATGAAGCAACCCAATTGCACCGAGGTGTGCTTATTTGTGGACATTGTCATAGCTGTGATAGTGGATGACAAGTTCTATGATTAATCTGGAGGATCCCTTTGAGGCTGTGCTTCTAAACCTTGATGTCGATGATGATGCTAGTAGAGTGAAGTGTGTAAATTCTTTGCATGGTATCGACTCTTATTCCTTTGAGCCAAGAAAATTGTCCTTGGATCTTGAAAACCGGAAGACTCCACCAACAAAACCATCAATTGAGGAGCCACCGGTGTTGGAGTTGAACCACTTCCTATACACCTCAGGTATGAATTCTTGGGCTCTAATTCAACTCTACCAGTTATTCTTTCTTCTTGCCTTACTGACATGCAGGTTGAGGCCACTTTGGAGGTGCTTCAAAGGTGAAAAAGGGCAATTGGATGGACTCTGGCGGACATTCGGGGAATAAGCCCAGCATTTTGCATGCATAAAATTATCTTGGAGGATGATGCAAGGGTTCCTTTGAACATCAAGGAGGCTCAATGAGGCAATGTAAGAGATGGTGAAGAAAGAAGTGATCAAGTGGCTTAATGCGGGTGTGGCGTATCCAATCTCCGATAGCTCATGGACTTCTCCGGTGTAATGTGTGCCGAAGAAAGGTAGGTTGACTGTGGTGACAAATGACAATAATGAGCTTATTTACACTAGAACCATTACCGGGAGGAGAGTTTGCATGGACTACTGGAAGCTAAATAAAGTGACCTGCAAGGATCATTTTCCCTTGCCATTCCTCGATCAAATGCTTGATCGCCTTGCGGGGCAAGCTTTCTATTGCTTTTTGGATGGTTATTCGGGCTATAATCAAATCTTAATTGCCCTGGAGTACCAAGAGAAGACCATTTTCACACGCCTATATGGTACATTTGCTTTCTCCCGAATGCCATTCGGGTTGTGCAATGCTCCGGCGACCTTCCAACGTTGCATGATAGCTATTTTCACCGACATGGTGTAAGACATATTGGAGGTCTTTATCGATGATTTTAGTATGGTTGGTGATTCCTTTAAAGAGTTCTTGGGAAATTTGGATAGAGTCTTGGCCCGATGTGAATAAACTAAACTCGTTCTCAATTGGGAAAAATGCCATTTTATGGTTGAAGAAGGTATAATATTGGGTTACAAGATTTTTAAGCATGGGATTGAGGTAGACAAGGCTAAGATCGAGGTGATTTCGAGACTTCCTCCCCCCACTTCTGTCAAAGGGGTGAGGAGTTTCCTTGGGCATGCCGGGTTCTACCGGTGGTTTATCAAAGATTTCTCGAAGGTTGTGAATTCCCTTTGCAAGTTGCTAGAGAAATATGCTAAGTTTGTTTTTGATGAAAATTTCTTGGAGGCCTTTGAACTTCTTAAGCACAAGTTGACCACCACCCCGATCATTACCGCACCCAATTGGACTTTGCCCTTCGAACTAATGTGTGATGCAAGTGACGTTGAGGTTGGGGCGGTGTTGGTTCAACGAGTGAACAAAAAGTTCCATCCCGTGTACTATGCAAGCAAGACAATGAACGAAGCTCAAAAGAACTACACAGTCACTGAGAAGGAATTGTTGGCCATAGTTTTTGCAATGGAAAAGTTTTGACCATACCTTATGGGGGCTAAAGTTATTGTGCACACCGACCATGCCGCCCTTAGGTATTTGATGACCAAGAAAGATTCCAAGGCAAGATTGATGAGATGGGTGTTACTTCTTTAACAGTTTAACTTAGAAATAGTGGACCGGAAGGGAAGTAAGAACCAAGTTGCGGACCATTTGTCCAGCTTGGAGGAGGAAGGAAGGCCATATGACGGCCTAGAGATAAATGATACATTCCCCGATGAGCAACTTATTTCCATGTCAATGTGTGACATGCCATGGTTCTCGGACATTGCTAATTTCATTGTAACTGGAATTGTCGCGTGTGAGCTATACTCTAACCAAAGGAAGAAGCTCAAATGGGATAGTTTGGATTTTTACTGGGATGATCCGTATTTGTTTAAGATTTGCACGGATGGTGTGATTCGAAGGTGTGTTCCGGAGAGTGAGTAATTGAATATTTTGGAGGCTTGTCATTCCTCCCCCTATGGTGGCCATCATGGAGGGGTGAGGACAGCTTCGAAAGTTTTGAGTTGTGGTTTCTATTGGCCGACCTTGTTTAAAGATACAAGTGATTTAGTAAAATGATGTGATCAATGCCAACGAGCGGGCGGGATTTCCAAGAAAGATGAGATGCCTCTAAACACAATTCTTGAGGTAGATATTTTTGATATTTGGGGTATCGATTTTATAGGCCCTTTTGTTAGCTCGTGTGGGAACACCTACATTCTTTTAGTGGTTGATTATGTTTCAAAATGGGTTGAGGTCGTGGCCCTTCCCAACAATGAAGCTAGGAGTGTGGTGGCATTTCTTAAAAAGAGCATTTTCACAAAGTTTGGTACACCCCGGGCAATCATTAGTGATGGAGGATCACATTTTTGCAATAGAGCTTTTGATGCCTTGCTATCCAAGTATGGTGTCAATCACAAAGTCTCTACACCATATCATCCTCTAGCAAGTGGCCAGGTTGAAGTGTCAAATAGGGAAATCAAGAGCATTTTGTCCAAACCTGTCAATGCCAACAGGACCGATTGGTCCAAAAAGATAGATGATGCTCTATAGGCTTACCAGACCGCTTACAAGACCCCAATTAGTATGTTTCCATACCGGTTGGTGTTTGGGAAAGCATGTCACCTACCGGAGGAATTGGAGCATGAGGACATGTTGGACTTGAGGAAGCTTAATCTTGAGTGGGATGTTGCGGCCAATCTTCGTGTTGAACAACTTAATGAACTTGATGAATTTCGGTTCCATGCATAATCTAGTTCGTCCTTGTACAAGGATAAGATAAAGTACCTTCATGAAAATTATGCTCGTGGAAAGGAGTTGAAAGTTGGTGATTTGGTCCTCTTGTTCAATTCTCATCTAAGGTTGTTTTCGGGAAAGCTGAAATCTAAGTGGAGTGGTCCATTTGAAGTTGTGTGTATGACCCCATTTGGTGCTCTAGATTTGAAGAAGAAAAGTGGTGAAGTTTTTAGAGTGAATGGTCACCGTGTCAAGCATTATTTTGGAAGTTTGATGATAGCCATGTGATGGTTGTTGTTCATTTGAAATGATGTGATGGTAACCCGCGTCGTGCCGCGACGTTAAATCATGCGCTTCTTGGGAGGCAACCCATGTCATTTTCTTCTTGTTTTCTTTGATTTTCTTTGTAGTTTAGGTTTGATTTTTGGAACTAATTGGTTGTGAGATATTGCAGGGATTGTGTTGATACAGTGCAAAATATTTTGGAAAAATTGAACAATTTCTGAAGTTGTCAGTGTGGCCGCATTGCACTTTGTGTGGTCCGCACTGGTGAAGGACAAGTGAGGTACTCTCTGAAGTTTGTCACCACGGCCGCATCCTATTTAGTCCGATCCGCGATGGACCTCCACGGTCGCGGTCTGTATTGTGCGGACTAGGGAGGTTTCCTTCTCAAACTTCTTCTAAACAAACCTAGCACGGTCCGCAGTCCATTTTGTGCGGCCACGCTGGTAGGTCATACTGGGTCCCACTATTTCTTTTTCTATAAATAGACCCTAGGGGTCATCGGTTACACTTTTTGAAAGTTTAACACTCAAAACCCTAAAAGTTACTGTTCATCTTCTCTATTTCTCATAAATCTTTCCCTAGACTTAATTCTTGCATTCCATCTTCACATCTGGTAGCAGTTCATCCATTTTTTTTTCTTTAATTTTATAATTTCATTTTCTTTTCATGACCAGTAGCCCATAGCTTCTTTTTCTTCCCATTTGTTTTTAATTGTTAGCTTAGATTAGTGTAAATTTTGGTTTTTGTGTGTTTGGTGAACTTGTTGAACTGGGTAATTGAGTAGGGACAAACTCTAGGTAAACACTTTAACAAATTTATAAAAATTGGAAACCCTAACTCAGTGCCAGGATTGGACCTTCACCACGGACCGCGGTCATCTTTATGCGGTCCACGGTGGCCTCATCGCGGCTGCATTACCATTTTTCGCGGACCGCAGTGATGAGATTCATAGAGGTGTTCATAGTCCAATGCGGTCGCACTTCATTTTGTGCGGTCCGCACTGGCCCACCGCGACCGCGATACCATTTTGTGCGAGCCACGGTGGTGAGATTCATAGAGTGTGTTTGGGAGACCTTGGACTTGTGCGGACCGTGGTCATTTTTGTATGGTCCGCGGTGGCCTCGGTACGGCCGCACTACCATTTTGTGCAGTCCGCACTGGCCGTTTTCCTGCAACTGTGTCTGCAACTTTGTGCCCCTGTTCTGCAATTCATTATACACATTTGTCTCACTGTCTCTACTGATACCAACAAAGTTAGATGTTTGTACTTGCAGACAATGGTTAAATGAGGAGGCAAAGGATCAAAACAACCCGAGAGAGGTGATTCCTTCCGAGGGGGCAAAGGAAAGAGAATAGTCAAACTCACTCCCCAAGCTCAGAAAAACATAAAACAAACCTGAAAGCTGATAAAAGCCGTAGATAGAGCCGCTTCCCATTCCTCGGGGAGTGAGTATGTGCCCTCCCAAGACATCTCCTCAGACTCAATCCCAACTCATATCTTCACCAACTTCCAATTAACTGATGACACTCCTCCTCCATCATCCACTATCCGGAGGCCAGTTAATGTCGTTTCTGATTCATCTGAAAGGTCAGAAGCCAGTAGTGGGGATGACTTCACCTCCCCCACAGCTTTATTATCTGGGGAGAGTGTAGGCAGAGATGAAGAGGAGGTGCAGGGGGCTAAAAATAAATGAGCCTTAGGTGGGAGGAATAGACCGAACTAGGAAGCTCACTGTTTGGGAAGACAAATTTATAAACCAAGTAGCGTATCATAAATTTAGGGAGTGGTGGCCGGTGAGGCATTTGATACCGGAGAGGAGCTTTATTGACAAAGACTTACTACCCCAGAACCCTAACGTGCAAAGGGAATTTAGAACTAGACCATGCTGGGAGATATTTATGGAGAAGTTTATTGATGCAAAGGAACATATGGTCAGGGAATTCTATTGTAATGTGGCCCGCATCGTCAAGGGTTCTAAAGTGACCACGGTTCGAAACAAAAAGGTGTTGTTCGACGGGCAGTCTCAGAAAGACTATTTGGGCTTCAATGAAGAGGACGAGACTCTATATTTGGCGAAGTTGGAGATGGGTTAGGGGGTTCCGTCTATGGTTAGCCAGTACTTGGCAACCCCAGGTACCGTTCCTGAGTGGTTGACTACGGGGGTAAAAATACTGAGGCGGACCCTGAACTTTGAAGCTAAGGGTTGGGAGACCTTAGTTTGCTGCAGGTTGGACCATACTACACATGACCAGACTCTTCCTATCCACCAGGATTTGTTGGTTGCATCGATCATGGAAGGATACCCCATCATTGTGGGGAATGTGATGTCATGTATCATCTCTCTTGTGGGTGCGGAAGCTAACTAGAACTACCCTTTCCCTAACACCCTCTATATGTATTTCCAGGACTTGGAGGTGGAAAAGAAGCCGTATGATGTCAAGGCCAAGACCGTTGCTCCATTTTCATGGTATAGTCTGAGGGGGCCAGACAACCCCAAGGACAAGAACTACAAGCCCCTACTTCTGCTCCAACTGGCCAGTTTGAAGAGCTAGTTGTGGTAGAGGCCTCCACTAAGACTGCCTCTACGGTTGCTGCCATGCCTCCCAGCCCTTCCACTTCTACTGATTTGCCTCCAGGTCCCTCTACCTCCGCCGGCCCGGAGATTCCATCTTCCCGGGCCCATCCTATCACTGCCCACTAACTGAGTCAGATGCTTCAGAGCCTGAATAACTGGATGTATACAGCTTCATCCAAGTTGTCTACTCTGACCTCCACCATTGCAGCTCAGTCGGCTCCTCACCAGTTCAAGTCCTACTATCTATTGAGGATGCCTTGCAGAAGATACTTGATGCCCAGGAGAAGATCCTCAGTACCCAAGCTGATTTGGTGAAGGCAGTGGCTTCACATGGCAAAGCTCTAAAGGAGCTTGCTAAGGAGCACAAGAATCTGTGCAAGACATGGGCTTCCAGGGTATCCGTGAAGGAGTTGAGGGCGGATGTGGATAGATTGAAGGCAGACCAGCTGCCTTTAGATTTATTATTTGAGGACCCAACTCCCGCAACAGTTCCAGTAGCAGCCCCAGATACAGAATAGGTACAGAGGACTCCAAAGAAGAGGAGGAAGATCCCTAGTGCAGATGATGCTATCATCCAGTTGGCAGACCCACCAGAGGCTTCCTCCAGTTAGCCACAGGATGTACTTGAGTCACAGCATGTCCAGGTCCAGGCCCCAGTCCCAGCAGTTGAGCAGCAGGATACCGGGAACTAGTCTGAGGTTCCCGCGCATACAGAGGACCCGAGAGCCACTAATGATCGTATGCAGACGGACACGGCTTAGGGAGTGTTCATATCCTTTCCCTATACTTTTTAATGCTTATTTTACTTTAGTTGGCATTGGGACAATGCCAACTTTTATTTGAGGGGGTGTGCCCTACTTTTTATCCATGGATGACTCTGTGTATATATATATATATATATACTAATTTAGTTTATTCTTTCTTTGGTTTTAATTTGGTCTGTATATAATCCTGCATTTGGTTAATTTTATCGCACTTTTATCTTTCATTTGGTCTGTATATAAAGTTACATTATTGTATATATTCATCCCCCGTTGTATATTCATTCCCCTATTGTACATATTCATTACATTTTCTACTTTTGCAATTTTTTTTAATTTTTTGCTTCTTATATAGGCTTGTAGCCTTTGTTTTTTTTTTTGGACATTTAAATAAGCCTTTGGTTTTCTTAATGCCAAGGTTCTTTCCAAAGGTGGAGTATTGTGTGAACCGGGTGGCTCTTCCCAATGATGGATGGCGTGACAACCTTCTTAAGGGTTTGAGTCCGTTTTTGTTTTTCTTGTTTTTGGTAGTTTATAGTTAAGGGTGCCTCAAGCAAAGCTTCACTTGGGCCTAACACATTTGCCTTTGATCCCATAGTTAAAGACAAGCGGTTGTGTTTAGGATGGTGAGAGTAGTGACCTTTAGACTCTTGTGTTGACCAAACAATTATCATGTGGTCTTTTGGGACAATTTTGTGCTCAATCGTGTCTAAGGTTGTTGTGGGCCCCTGACTCTATGTCTTTAGCAATCCTTTAGCTTGTGTGGTGAGAAATCGAATTGTGAGTCCACCTATATGATCTTGAGTTGAATGAGCTTACATTAGTAGATATTTACATAAGGGGCAAGCATATGATTCCTAGAGACGGACTTGTGACTTTTCCTTGAGAGAAATGAGTGAATTCCCATTAACCTCGATTTGTGTATCCATATTATAAAAAGTGAGGTTTTCTTAAGGAGAGTTGAGGATGTGTGAGTTTGGGTTCCACAATGACCAAAGTAATTGAGAGAGTTCTTTGATGTAATGAGTGAACTCTTGATGATCTTGTGTCACACTTAATCCATGGTTTTCAAAGGTCGAATGTTGTTAATAATGCATTCATATTTAGGGAAATTGTTAGTCCCAATTGATGCTTGTTGAGGTTACTTTAGGATAGCTGAAAATACTTGGATTTTCCCTTAAGGGGTGGGTCTTATTTTGTTTGCTTGAGGACAAACAAAGACTTAAGTTTAAGGGAGTTGATAACTAGGGATTTTGTCATGTTTCATGCTCCTTCTTGCTTACGCTTTGGTTATAAATTGTTATAAAATAGTCCCAAAAGGCTCATAAGTGTGCTTGATTGCAGGTTTGATCGACAAAGTGACGAAATGTCAAAGATCGTCTTAAAGAGAGTGAAACCTACTCAAGTATCGAAGACAAGGAAAATTGAGGGAAAAATGGACTATTGCGGACGCATTCTACTTTGTGCGGTCCGCACCAGCGAGATTCAGAGAAGCATTATTCAATGCAAAACACCTAGTGCGGCCGCAGTCTATTCTATGCGGTCCGCACTAGGTCGATTCAGAGAGTTGACAAAATGAACTTCAAGGCAATGCGGCCGCAGTCAATCATGCGCGTCCCGCACTAAATCCTCCGTGGCCGCACAACCATTTCATGCGGTCCGCGGAACAAAACTTCAGAGAGTTGAAAATGCCAAGGTTCAAAGCTATGACGTCCGCGGTCATGATTGTGCGGACCGCGTTGTCTGCCTACGCGGTCGCGGTCCATTATGTGCGGTCTGCGGAGCCCTAGTTCAGAGAGCCCAAATTTGAAGTCCAAGAGCCTAGTGCGGCCGTAGTCCATTTTGTGCGGCCTGCATTGACCCCGTAAGGGTATTTTTGTCCAGTTTTTCCAGCCTAGTATAAATAGAGCATTTTACCAGTTTTAGGACATCAATTATTTTTTTTTCAGCTACTGCACTCGTGAGCACACCATTTGTAGACATTTGTGGCATCTTAGTTTGGAATTAACAATAGATTCTTGTATTTTAATTTAGTATTTAATTAATATGTCTTGTTCTTCATCTATTCCTTTATTTTCTTCTTCAAGCATGAGTAGCTAAACCCATTAGCTAGGGTTGTGACTCAACTCTAGTGTGGGTAATTGATGGGTGTTGCCATCTAGGGTTAGATTGACTATGGGTGTTTGCTATTTNACATTTTCTACTTTTGCAATTTTTTTTAATTTTTTGCTTCTTATATAGGCTTGTAGCCTTTGTTTTTTTTTTTGGACATTTAAATAAGCCTTTGGTTTTCTTAATGCCAAGGTTCTTTCCAAAGGTGGAGTATTGTGTGAACCGGGTGGCTCTTCCCAATGATGGATGGCGTGACAACCTTCTTAAGGGTTTGAGTCCGTTTTTGTTTTTCTTGTTTTTGGTAGTTTATAGTTAAGGGTGCCTCAAGCAAAGCTTCACTTGGGCCTAACACATTTGCCTTTGATCCCATAGTTAAAGACAAGCGGTTGTGTTTAGGATGGTGAGAGTAGTGACCTTTAGACTCTTGTGTTGACCAAACAATTATCATGTGGTCTTTTGGGACAATTTTGTGCTCAATCGTGTCTAAGGTTGTTGTGGGCCCCTGACTCTATGTCTTTAGCAATCCTTTAGCTTGTGTGGTGAGAAATCGAATTGTGAGTCCACCTATATGATCTTGAGTTGAATGAGCTTACATTAGTAGATATTTACATAAGGGGCAAGCATATGATTCCTAGAGACGGACTTGTGACTTTTCCTTGAGAGAAATGAGTGAATTCCCATTAACCTCGATTTGTGTATCCATATTATAAAAAGTGAGGTTTTCTTAAGGAGAGTTGAGGATGTGTGAGTTTGGGTTCCACAATGACCAAAGTAATTGAGAGAGTTCTTTGATGTAATGAGTGAACTCTTGATGATCTTGTGTCACACTTAATCCATGGTTTTCAAAGGTCGAATGTTGTTAATAATGCATTCATATTTAGGGAAATTGTTAGTCCCAATTGATGCTTGTTGAGGTTACTTTAGGATAGCTGAAAATACTTGGATTTTCCCTTAAGGGGTGGGTCTTATTTTGTTTGCTTGAGGACAAACAAAGACTTAAGTTTAAGGGAGTTGATAACTAGGGATTTTGTCATGTTTCATGCTCCTTCTTGCTTACGCTTTGGTTATAAATTGTTATAAAATAGTCCCAAAAGGCTCATAAGTGTGCTTGATTGCAGGTTTGATCGACAAAGTGACGAAATGTCAAAGATCGTCTTAAAGAGAGTGAAACCTACTCAAGTATCGAAGACAAGGAAAATTGA